>JAWNNU010001817.1:0-149300 GCA_035044585.1 Scaptomyza polygonia
GCAGAGTTATTATTTTCTTGTAACTGATCTGCCATGTTGACACACAAACTTTAAGAGTGAAGCGAATTACAACTGGCGTGTGCAATCGTCTGCATGCAACTACTCGCATTTTATGCTCTCGCATCGATCTATGCTTCTTTACACACGCAAGTTGGACTACACTCGGCAACAGCGCGACAACGCCGTCGCCTTACTCGTACGGTATTTAGGTGCCAGTCATATTCTACGTTGTAATCAAATTCTAAGATTAATTTACAATATACCAAACTCATTGCGCAGCAGCATCTAGCAAACACAGTGGTCAAACTATGTTCATAATGTGACAGACACGTACAGTGGTCAAAATACGTTCATAATGCGACACGGCCTTCCTGACAAAATACACGTCCTCGTGTGTTGTCTTAACTCAACCACATAAGTGATAATACTTCAGGATTCAAAGACTCTCTGGACAGCTCAAAGAATTATTTTCATTCAATTTCTTACATAATTCAAATCAGTTTCTACTTCATTTTTATCATAACATAATTAATTCAATTTCCGTAACATAATTTAAATTTAATAAATCATACCATTCGTGTAATTCCTTTAACACATTTTTTTTTTTAAACTAAACAAATTTGTGTAGTTCCTTTTACCCAGAATTAACTTATCATTTGTGTTGTTCCTCTTACACATAATTAACTTATCATTTGTGTAGTTCCTTTTACACATAATTAACTTATCATTTGTGTACTTCCTTTTACACACACGACCCCTGCCATAACAAGTCTCTTCTGCTATGGTGCGGTCTTCAGTTTCCCTATTGGGCAACAGACACAACTTCCATTGTGCTGTCCCTATCTTTACATAACTCATCGAGTATCTGATTGTTTGGTATTGCTTTTAAACATTCATGAGAATACTTATACCTTCGATTACATGTTAAAGATTTTAGTGTATATCTATCTCCATCCAATACTTCAATTATCTCAAATGGCCCTTTAAATTTAGGATCAAGTTTAATTTGATGACGTTCTTCGTTTTTGAGCAAAACGTGATCACCCACTTTGAAATTTACTATTTTAGCTTTATTTTTATCAAACCTATTTTTGTCGTATCTTGCTTGAGTTTCCATATTCTTTTTAGCCTCCTTTCTCAAATTTTCTTTGTCTACTTCATCATTGCTAACTTCGTTTAGCGGCAACAAGCCAAAAGGTCGAGCTTCCTTACCAATCAATAATTCTAAAGGGCTAAACTTAGTCACACGATTAATCGTGCAATTCATTGCTAGCTGCACTTCAGCCAACGCATCCTGCCACGATCTCTGACTAGTTTCGACAGCAGTCAGCATACCTTTCAGGGTACTCATGACCCGTTCTACCTGGCCGTTTGCTCTACTTGCACCAGTAGCAATTAAATGTAGATTAATTTTTTGAGAGGAGCAAAATTCGCGAAAACTTTTACTTGCGAAACTACGTCCTTGATCGGCTATAATTCTAGCGGGTACACCAAATATGGACACGGCTGATTTTACAGCCTTAATGCAGCTTTCAGAATCTATATTTAGTGTGTGATAAAAGTAAACAAACTTGGTGAAGGCATCTATAAGGACTATGACGTATTCCTTCAAATCATTTTTACCACTCAATTTGCCTGTGATATCAATATGTAGCGTATGCCACGGTATTTCTGTTTTAGGAATAGGATGCAGCTCAGCTTGCACTTTTCCCACAAGTGGCTTCGATACTTTACATGTGATGCAATTTTCTACAAATCTACGCACATATTTAGACATATTTTCAAACCAGTAATAACAATAGACTTTGTCCAGCGTCTTTTCCCATCCCAGATGCATAATAGATTCATGAACGTGATTTATGACGGCCCATCGAAAAGCTCTTGGTATTACCGGCAAACATTTGGTCCTACTATTTCGCTGTATTTTTCTATGTAGTATTCCCTTTCGCCATTCATATGTTTTGCCCAGATCTCCTGGTAATTCATTACTTTTTAACTTTAAAATTATTTCTTGTATCTCAGAATCTCGCTGTTGTTCCGAAACCAACCAGTTATCAGATACCTCAGTCAAATTAATTTGTAATTCAGGTACCTTATTCGAACATTTATGTTGTTCAAGCACTGGATTCCGAGAGAGAAAATCAACATGCGCCATTCGCTCGCCTTTTCTATACTCTATTTCGAAATCAAATGCCTGTAAAAACGCCCACCATCTATGCACCCTCGGTGTTAAATCTAGTTTTGTGCGGCTGGCCTTTAATGAATTGCAGTCAGTGTAAACTATAAATTTACGTCCCTGCAAATAATGTCGGAAGTATTTAATAGCATTTACCACTGCTAACGTCTCCAATTCATATGAATGGTATTTAGATTCGGCGGAAGACGTACACTTACTGTAATACTCTATTACATGAGGTTTTTTGTCAATTTTATGTAATAGGATCGCTCCATAACCAATACAACTTGCGTCAGTATGTAGCTCTATTAGGTATTGCGGATCGAATATGATTAAAACTGGCGTCTGAGTCAATATAGCTATTATTTTTATTCGTATCTGTTCATGCACGGGTAACCAAACAAAGTTAGTGTTTTTCTTAGAGGTGAGAAGATATAGAGGTTTAAGTGTTTGGGCGAAATTTAACACAAATTGCCGAAAATATGTGGCTAAACCAATGAATTGTCTTAGCTGCGAGACATTTTGGGGTGGTGGTAATCCTTTTAAAGCTTGAATTTTTCGTGAATTTGGCCTGACTTCTCCGTTGCTTACTTCAAATCCAAGATACTCTATTCTTGTGGTGAGAAAGGAACACTTAGTGACATTGAATGAAAATCCAGCCTTACTTAATGTCTCCAATACTGTCTGCAATCTAACTAGCGCATCTTCTTTGCTTTCTGCTATTATGAGAACATCATCAATATACACAATTGCATAAGTGTAAGCTAAAGCGCCTAAGGCCTTCATTATAGCCCGCTGGAACACAGATGGTGCGTTCTTCAAACCAAACGGCATTGTCAAGAACTCGTATTGACCCTCTGGCGTTACAAATGCAGTTCGTTCGATTGAGTCCTCATGAACTGGAATTTGGTAAAAGCCGCTTGCCATATCTATGCACGAAAAATATTTAGCACCACGAAGTCTAGCAATTTATGAGACAGACATATGCAGGTTTTAATACAATGCATACTGCATTTAATAACCTGCATACTTCCTTTAACGAGTTGCAGTCGAGCTTCAAAAAAGGCAAGTTGTTGAGCAATTCGCCGAAGCGTAAAAAGACTTCGGGGCCTAATCCGCTCACTGTTCCTCCGGTCTTGGTCACCACTCCCCTTTTGGTACCTATCGCTAATCCCCCAACGGGTTCAATTGCTAGCCCGTTAATGCATTTTAATTCGCCGGCAAGAAATCCAAACCATAACCATAACCCTTCCCCGGTTTTAACACCAAATCTTTCTCTTCCAACAGCTTGTGTGCCTATTAAGCCTACTGATGGTACACCGGGGGCTCACAAGCCTCTTGTTGTTGTGCCTTTGAAAAAATTTATTTTCGTGTCTAGGCTAGCATCCGACACTTCGTTGGATGATGTTAGTGCCTACATTAAAAGTAAAATAGACTCTCCATTTATAACTGTTGAAAAGTTCAAGTTTAAACAAGCCAGAACCATATCTTCTTTCAAATTGAGTGTTCCGCCCGAACTTTTCTCGACAATTTGTTCTGGAAAGTTTTGGCCACCGCAGCTCATTGTAAAGGAGTATGTGAATAGGCATAAAATTAATAATAACGATAGTAGGTTCAATAGTGCACCAACTGTTAGCCACCCTATTGCCTCAACTTCGGCGGCAAAAAACTAACAAAAGTAGTTAGCTTGGCCTATCAAAATGTTCGAAAATGTGGCGTAATGGTGTGGGGAGCAGTATCGTATTATGGTACCTGTGAGCTTCAGTTTGTTACTTCGAGGATGAATGCGAATGTTTACAAGACTGTGCTCCAAAATGCTTTTCCCAAGTTTTCGGATATTTATGGTCGCATTCCATGGACATTCCAACATGATAACGCCCCCATCCATACAGCGCGGGTTGTAAAACAGTGGATTAAGGACCAAAATGTAAATTTACTCGAGTGGCCGCAATACTCTCCAGACATAAATATTATTGAGAACATTTGGGGTCTTTTGTCAAGGAGAGTATACGAAGGGGGGAGACAATTTCAAGTCTCTGCCAACCTAGTTGAAGCGATTAAAAAGGCCTGGTCAACAATTTCACTAGGTGAAATAAAAAATTATTACGACTCCTTATCCAATCGAATTTTTGAAGTGATTAAGAGTAAGGGTGGCCACACTAAATACTAAAAATTACTAGAATAGTACGTCTTAATGTTTAAGTTAAAAATTGCCTTAAAATGTTGCCTTACATCATTGATTTAACTAGTTTTAGTAGTTAAACCTATTCAGTTGAGCCAAAAATATGAAGATTGTTTGAAAATTGTTTGTTTTGAAAAAAAAAATATATATATATAAATATTAAAATTACAAAAATGAAACTTTACAATATCATTTATAATTGATTGTTTTATTTAAGAAAACTTATTTGGTCAAAATCGTAGTGCTCGTTATAGAGATATTACATCACAAACCTAAAAATATTGTCAAACCTATTTAGTTGAGCGGCACTGTACTTGTCCATAACAACATGTAACAAAATCTCAAAATAGCATTGATCAATATTTATATTACATAATAGTTGTTGAGTGCTACATATTGAATCATTACTTATGCCGTTTAATTTAACAATGTTATTAATTCTTTTACCACTAAATTTATTGGCGACACTTTCCTTAACCAAGGAACATTCAGCGCCAGAGTCGAAACAAAATGGAACGGACTCACCGGTTGAACTACTTATTGTTCCTGATGGTGGAGCTACAGTACAGATGTCTACACGTTTCTCGATTACTCGGTCGTTTCCTCGTGATCGTCCTTTTGGACAAGCGGATGCGAAGTGCCCAGGCTCGTCACATTTGAAACATTTGACAGATGACCGGTCTTTTGATCCTTGCGTTGAACTTCCATAGTGGCTTTTTCCTTGACATGGTGTCCTCTGCCGAGCACGACATTCGGCATATTTATGTCCAGACTTTCCACAATAATTGCATTTCACTTGAGAGAGATACTTAGGCTTTTTACGCTCCGGGCCTGTTGTAAATGCGTCGTCATCTACATTCCGTTTTTTAAAAGTGTGCGCTTGTAGTTGTTGTTGCATTTCATTTCGAGTTTTAATATTGTTTGTAAAAACCCAGCGCGACAATTTGTCATCAATTTGTGCCATGTGGGCCAGAGCTAGTGAAACCGCAATTTCCTCCAGATCATTAGATTTAAATTTTGACATCAGTAAGGTGACGATTCGGCTCCCATATTCGGTGTAACTTTCTCCAGACTTTGGTCGCCCGTTCAAAATTTTCATTAGTGTGGCAGCAGACGTTTCGATGCCAACAAAGCGTTGAACGAAGAGTTCTTTAAATTGTGGCCATGTGATGCCAGCAAAGCATATTTGGGACAGCCATTGTGATGCACTTCCCTCTAGCGCCTTACTTAAAGTTATCATCAGGCTGCTACCTTCGGGCATTTTATCAGCAAAAATGAGATCCACTGTTGTACACCAAGCTGAGGCATCTGCACCAACTCCCTCAGGATAAAATTTTGGCAGAGTTATATGTTTTCCTTTTTCATCAGTTGCCGATGCCCTTGGTGTCTGCATATTTTTGATGATCTCCATTAGGTTGTTGTTTTGCACTTGTAAAGCTGCCAAGTATGCATCGGTGATATTTGTAGGCAAAGCAGATCCCACTTCTGATGTCGCAGAGTTATTATTTTCTTGTAACTGATCTGCCATGTTGACACACAAACTTTAAGAGTGAAGCGAATTACAACTGGCGTGTGCAATCGTCTGCATGCAACTACTCGCATTTTATGCTCTCGCATCGATCTATGCTTCTTTACACACGCAAGTTGGACTACACTCGGCGACAGCGCGACAACGCCGTCGCCTCACTCGTACGGTATTTAGGCGCCAGTCATATTCTACGTTGTAGTCAAATTCTAAGAATGATTTTACAATATACCAAACTCATTGCGCAGCAGCGTCTTGCAAACACAGTGGTCAAACTATGTTCATAAAGTTACAGACACATACAGTGGTCAAAATACGTTCATAATGCGACATATATATATAAATTTTAATTCCATTATTGCAATCTTTATTTTTAAATAATAATAATGAATAAAATAATTATTAAATATAAAAAGAAAAACAAATCATTTTAAATAAAATTTAGCAACCCGTAGGGACTCCTCTTCGCGCTATTATCGGAGTCCGAAACCAATCCCAAAACACTCTATCAAGGTTATCTTTGGATGATTTAAGGAGTCCCTTTCCAAAAAAAAATATGCGAAAAGAGGAGTCCGCAGGGAGTCTTTGCGGGTTATCTGAGGGAGCCTTTTGGGTCTCCGAAATCGCTCATTTAAGGAGTCCCCAGGGCACACTATTTACATGTATTTTAAAATGCACGTTTCTCCCGCTAAAATGCTCTTTTGGGACACCTTTTGGAGCCTCATAAGGAGGTTTACCGCACCGTACTGGGAGTCCTTAAGGAGTACCTTGCGGACTCCGGTGGTTAGCTGGGAAGCAAAGAAATGCGTCAGTGTACGTCGTCTCTGTATTGGCTTGATCAAGGTATACTTAACTAGGTAGCCGCACTATTGCTATCACCCTCTTTTTATTGCCTTATTCGTCAGTCTCGTTGCGAGCTTTGTTAGCGACGCACCTTCGCGGACGAATTTTTCCCGTTGGTTGCCTTATTTGTCAGTCTCGTTGCGAGCGTTGTAAGCGACGCACTTCCGCGGGCGAATATTTTCCATATGTTGCCTTACATGCATACATATGTACATACATACTCCCACAATTCAGTGTGTTGACGCAAGCCATAAATTCTTCTTTCGTACTAAATTTTCGTACTTTTGTTTTAGGCAATAAAGAGAGAGAGAGAGAGTCCGGCTACCTGTGTATTTCTTTGGTCAAAGCAACAACGAGCCAAAGCAACAACGAACCAAAGCAACAACGAGTCAAAGCAACAACGAAAAAACAAAAACAATACATAGCGACAGCAAATCAGCAGACACCGTGTTATGTTCGTTAGCACGACTTCGTATTTTACTGTTATTCTCTGCTGCTACACCAATACAATCATACTCAGATGAATATGTACTTGAAATTTTTCAGTCGGTCCACAACAGCAGTCTAAATTTGTTTTTAAGTCGAGCTCAGTCCAGCACGGCACGCGACATTTGTTTGCATGTATTCAACTGGCAGATATAGATAACCGTGCCTATAGATGCTAACACATCAAAAATTCAGCGCGCATCAGATTGTGTGTGTGTCCCTTTGTGTATACAGAAACACATTTAATTGTATGCGTAGAATTTGCCTAGTGATTCATTGACCTGCTTCGATCATTATGAATGAGGACAATTTAAATAAATGCAATTATGTTTCTATATCAATAAAATATATACATATTAATTATATTTTATCATCAATATTATACAATTGATTCGCCTTCTCACATTAAGCTCAATAAACTTGGTGGGCAAGGTGCATATCAGTTGCTAGTGCAAGTGTTTTGTGGGGTGGGACAGGTATCAAAAGGTCACAAAATACGTAAGGCAGGCAAGCTATCATTCATATCTAAGAACCATATGCTTAAAAGTAATGAATGATATAATTGCGGCTTTAGCTTATACGAGGTCAGTTATGGCATGTATGTATGTATGAGTGCTTGTGCGTGTGCCTTCTACCCTCATAAATGCGCTTGAGTATAATCAAAACACACAATTTTGTTTTCCAAGGCAGGCAAATATAAGTTTTGGTGCTGCTCATCATACATACTCTGCCCAATGTTTACATAGAGTACTTTTCGACCTTTTTTGCCATCGCAACGTCGAAGCTTCTTCACAAATAGCAAAAGTGTATTCAGTAATGCATATGAAAAAGTCATTTGCCGAAAACTCGGAACATAGTAAAGCAAAATACAATAATGTGCCGGCAGGCTTAGCCATAGACACTGACTAAATTTGCTAGACGCTTGCTTTTTAAGCTGTGCGCCTATTGCTTGGTTGTCGGGAGCCTACGCATGTTCATGTATTAACACATTCAATGCAGGGCAAAACAATAGAAAAATATCAAAAATCGCGACCCAGCAGAAATGATACAAACATGTACACAAATACTAACAACACTCTTTTAATCGACGGGCTGCTGAACGCAAAGCGCAAATGAGACAAACCAACTCTGTGCTGGCTTGTCGTTGCTGAGACGCTCTCGCTGCTCTATGAAAAAATACCCTTTGTACTAATATTCAATGATTGGCAATGAAAACACTTAGATATGATTTTAATTTCTATATATAGTTTATTTGAAGTATATGGATACAAAATACGTGTAATTGAGTGTTGGCTTTCTTAATTCAAATTCATTCGTCCAAATTCATGATATTATTAGACGGACGAAAAGACGGAGGTGGCCATATCGACTCGGCTGTTGCTGCTGATCAAGAATATACTGATTACTATAAAGGGTATTTAAGTGCAATATTTTTATGTAACAATAAGATTTTATTTAAATTACTACTGGTTAGCCGAGCTCTTTTTTCATTTAAAATTATCCAGACTTGGAAAAATGGTGGAAAATTCCAAATCTTGACGTCTCGGAACAAAGTTTATAAAAGCGAAAGAAGATCACATGATGTAATTAAGAGCCAAGAGCCACTTTTATCAACTTTTTGCCTAAGAGAACGACAAAAAATAAATAAAACAAATAATTAACAACGGAAGTTATAGAATTACTGCAATCACAACAAATACATACTGCTCCGGAAATAAATAATAATGTTGAGGGCTCCGGACAGGACTCTTCGGACGAAGAAACTGATAAGCTGGACCTTGGTCCAGACCAAACTGTTTTAGAAGAAGAATAAAAAGTATGAAAAATATAAAAACAATTTATAATAAATATGTAATGAGAGCGAAAACCAAAAAAATTATAATTTCTGTGTTAAAGTTAAATATCAGTTTAAAACTTAATAAAAAGATTTATTTCAAAAATCCATTAAATGGTTTATATGGTGACTATGAGATATAGTGGTTCAAGTTAAGCGAAACTTGGTAAGTAGTTTTAAAATGAAATCGTACCAAATTTGAATCCAAAAAACCCATAGTGCGTCTGTCCGTCCGTATTTTCGCAACTTTTGACGTAGAATACGTCTCACTTTTCGGTAATGAGGGTGCTATCTGAAAAAGTTGTTGAAATATGAGAGTTTCAGATATTCGCTTATTGGTCATGAACTGATAGATAATTTTTCCTCAATATACAGGGGTGCCACTGATAACGCTACCGCACGAATTCCACAGCAATTTTATTCCACGTTGCCACAGACCAAAATGCTCACTAGTTGAGCGGAAGCAAAACGTCGCAAAGCCCTGAATTCTGATGCTGCCACCCAGTCCGATACAGATTTTTTGATGTCAGAGGCAGCAATGCCATATATCTTAAACAGAATTCGGAGTCATATATTTAAAAACAAGTAGAAACGTTGCAGTCGGACGCACCCGACTGCGGTATACTCGATACCAGTAGTAAAACAGATTAAAAGAGAGCTGATTGCAATGGTGTGTGGATACGGCAGGGGTGTAGGCTGCCTCAAAGATTGTCTGGTGCAGATGGGGATGCCAAACAACTATCTTCCTCCCAAATTTGGTGACTCTAGCTCAAAAATAGTAAAATTTGGGGGAAGGGGGCTGGGGTTTGTAAGGGGGGGCGTGGTATCCAATCTTTTGCTGCAGATCTATTTATGATGTCAATTGCTATCCTAAAACAGAATTTGGTGACTCTAGCTCAAAGTTAGTAGAATATGGTAGAAGGGGGGCTGGGGGCTGGGGGCTGGTATGGGGGGGCTTGGCGTCCAAAGTTTTGCTGCAGATCTATTTATGATGTTAATTGCTATCCTCATACCAAATTTGGTGACTCTAGCTCAAAGTTAGTAGAATATGGTGGAAGGGGGGCTGGGGGCGGTATGGGTGGGGGGCGCCATCCAAGTTTTTTGGGTTTCTTCATCACCAATATTGGCACCAAATTTGGCGGCTCTAGCTTAAAAGCTGTGGAAAATATAGGCACTTTTGATTTCAAAATGCAAGGGGCTAGGGAACGGGGGAGCGTGGCTCCAAATTTTTGATGCAGTTTCTGGGGATCGTTAACAGCTATCTTTCTACCAAATTTGGTGACTCTAGCTTTAACTCTTTGGAAAATACACGCATTCCCGTTTTTAGTGAAGCATTGGGGCGGTATGGGGCAGCTTGGGCAGTATGGATTGGCGTGGCATCCAAAGTTTTTATGCATTATCTTGGCACAAAATTTGGTGGTTCTAGCTTAAAAACTGTAATAGATATAAGCATTTCTGTTTTTAAGCTGCGAGGGGGCTGGGGGCGGAATGGGTAGGTGGGGCCCCAAAACTTTGATGCAGTTTTTGGGGGGTCGTTTCCAGTTATCTACCTACCAAATTTTGTGACTCTAGCTCAAACACTTTGGAAGATACACGCACTACCGTTTTTCGCGAAGCGTTGGGGTGGTTGAGGGCGGATAGGGCAGTATAGATGGGCGTGGCATCCAAAGTTTTTATGAATTGGGTTGGGGATCGTCAACACCTATCTTGGAACCAAATTTGATGGCTCTAGCTCAAAAACTGTAGAAGATATGGGCATTCTTGGTGTTAAACTGCGGGTGGGTTAGGGGCGGTATGGGTGGGCGTGGCTCCAAAATTTTTGATGCAGTTTTTTGAAGATTGTTAGTAGCCATTTTCTCCCCAAATTTGGTAGTTCTAGCTGTAAGGGCTTGCGAAATAGCTGGATCTATCGATTTTGCGTTATCGAGTTTATCGATTTGCCAGCCCCCTAGTTATCGTAGAGCTCCAATCTTTAATTTACAACACTTTAATTTACTATGCCATAGATAAAGAGATTTGCAAAGTTTGAAGTCTCTAACTTGAAGGGTGTGGAAAAAAGTTGCGAACATACGGACGGGCAGACGGACAGACACCATGACGGACATTGCACAAACCCAATATACTCTTTACCTTCGGTATCGAGTATAAAAATAAATATGGAACCACTTCGGTTTTTCTTTGATTAAGCATTCAAAATAATAGATCTTTGAAGATAGAACAAGATTAGCTGCAAAATTCTTTTACTTGTTGTGCAATTTGTGTTTTTATATTTTTTGTTTTATTTATAATGTCAATTGCTATCCTCATACCAAATTTGGTGACTCTAGCTCAAAGTTAGTAGAATATGGTGGAAGGGGGGCTGTGGGCGGTATGGGTGGGGGCGCCATCCAAATTTTTTGGGTTTCTTCATCGCCAATCTTGGCACAAAATTTAGCAGCTCTAGCTCAAAAGCTGTGGAAAATATGGGCGTTTTTGATTTCAAAATGCAAGGGGCTGTGAAACAGGGGGGGGGGGGCGTTGTTTTCAAAACATTGATGCAGTTTTTTGGGGATCATTAACAGCTATCTTTGTACCAAATTTGGTGACTTTAGCTTTAACGCTTTGGAAAATACACGCATTCCCGCTTTTAGTGAAGCATTAAGGCAGCTTTGGCAGTAGGGATTGGCGTAGCATCCAAAGTTTTTATGCATTTTTTTGGGGTTGTAATCACCTATCTTGGCACAAAATTTTGTGACTCTAGCTCAAACACTCTGGAAGATACACGCACTACCAGTTTTAGCGAAGCGTTGGGGCGGTTGAGGGCGGCTAGGGCAGTAAAGATGGGCGTGGCGTCCAAAGTTTTTATGAATTTGGTTGGGGCGGAATAGGTGGGCGTGGCTCCAAAATTTTTGATGCAGTTTTTTGGGGGTTGTTAGTAGCTATTTTTTCCCCAAATTTAATAGTTATTGCTGTAAGGGCCTACGAAATAGCTGGATCTATCGATTTTGCGTTATCGAGCTTATCGATTTGCTAGCCCCCTAGTTATCGTAGAGCTCCAATCTTAACACTTTAATTTACTTTGCCATAGATAAAGACATTTGCAAAGTTTCAAGTCTCTACGGACGGACGGACGGACAGACACCATGACGGACATTGCACAAACCCAATATACTCTTTACCTTCGGTATCAAATATAAAAACTAAAGATTCTATACAAACATCAATAATATATTTTGTTTTTAAGTATTATATATTTTAGAGTAGTATAAGGTATTTTTTGGACAATTTAAAAATATGTAAAAAATAAATAAAATATAATATTTTATATGCATTTTTGTGAATTTCTTTGACTTGTTCATAAATTGTCAAATCATAATAGTTGAGACGGTTTAAGAAATGATATACAATTGCGAAGCACACATTTGAAGATGCAGCATATGCATATATGAACACACACAGCCAAATATCAGTATTCAAATGCTGGTCAATAATACTTTTAGATGTTTTTAGTTTTATGACACTAGCCAACAATTTTGCCAACTCAACTTCCATACAGTTATGCAAAATTGCACACAAATTTCGAAAGTGTATTCAGTAGTTTAGTAGTGCATTTGTGTCGATGTCGCTTGCCGCTGAGACAGAAAAAGGCAAAATATGAAAAATATCAAAAACCTCGACAGGCAGGCCCGGCAAGCAACGAAACAAACGCACACACACACAAATACAAAAATTTTTTACAGTTATTGGCTGTTGGTCAACATTTGGCCCGTACGATGAGCGCAAGGGATAGTGAAACAAAAATCTGCTCTTGCGCCTGCTCACACTTGTGCAAAGCATACAAGGCGTCTACCGGCTTCCTGAGACGCGAAAGCTCTAAAAGCTCTTGTTAGCAATTGCACAGTCTATATCTTAGACTGTCTGTGGTGCAGCTAAGATGATTACGTTATTAAACTCTGATGAAAGTTTGCCCAAAAAATGATGGTAACTGCTCAATCAGTTGATAACCAACCCATTTAGTACACAGCAGAGGAAGCCTTAGCTTTATATGTTCATATATTGATAGTGGTTACACAAAGAAGGCATATATAAACCTGCAGAGTGGTATCAAAAAGCGGAATGCAAATATATTTCCGACGTACGATGTTCTACGGTCTGTAAAAAAATTAAAGCCTGTGTTAGATCACACGGGCGCATAGGTTAACCGTAGAATAATTATGTCCTTGTGCAACAAATAAATACAGTACGACCTCGCTCAACGCAACCCTAGTTAAACGCAACTCCTCGATAATCGCAACACCAAAATTCTTAACTTGAAAAAAATGTACCTCATTTTACGCAACTTTCTAAGGAAATCATACAAAGTACAGACCACAATTTCTAATTTTATCAAAAAATTAATAAATTAAAATGAAATCCTTGCAGATAAACTCGATTTACTTTGATTTGAATGATAAGGAAATGCATCATTTTTTGGAAATAGGTCTCATAGGCGACAAAAGATTATCCCTCGGTTTTCGCAACTACCTTAATTTTCGCAACATGCCAAATTCTAATAGGTTGCGTTTAGCGAGGTCGTACTGTATAGTATATGCAGTGGCAGACTAAAGTCTACATACGACCCCTTTTTTTTAAATTTACCCGATCTAAGGCTTTTTCAGGAAAAGTAATAATATATGATTTTAAATTTTAACATATTAAACATATTAAAAGCTGAATTGCATGTTTATGCCTTTGTTACGCTGCGCAAAAGTAATTTTTTTGCACAGGCGGCATTATTATACTCGATACCGAAGGTATCGAGTATATTGGGTTTGTGCAATGTCCGTCATGGTGTCTGTCCGTCTGTGTGTCCGTATGTGCGCAACTTTTTTCCACACCCTTCAAGCTAGAGACTTGAAACTTTGCAAATGTCTTTATCTATGGCCGTGTAAGATAAAGTGTTAAGATTCGATAACTCAATATCGATAAAGCCAGCTATTTCACACGCCCTTACAGCTAGAACTACCAAATTTGGAGGAAAGATAGCTACTAACAAGCTCCAAAAAACTGCATCAAAAGTTTTGGAGCCACGCTCACCTATACCACCCCCAGCCCCCCGCAGTTTTAAACCAAAAATGCCTATATCTTCTACAGTTTTTGAGCTACAGTTACCAAATTTGTTTTGTTGCAAAACCATAACAATAAAACATTGTTTCGAAAACTTGCACGCAAATTTCCTGAATTTATAAAATGAATATATTTTACTGTGATATAATTATTGTTTCGAACTGACGCTAAAGCTGAACTTGTTCATGTACACCCCTGGCACGGAAGAATTTTTGTATGAAAATTTTATTATGACCGAAAATCTTAATGAAATTTCAACATTTAGAAGATATCAGTTAAGAAATCAAGTCTTTTCTCTATTAAAAAAAAACTAAATCAAATTCATCGTTGAGTCTTTGAGCAATGATTTTTGCTCTAATTTTTTGCCTTAAAAAGTTATATATTTGGCAAAAGTATTTAAAATTTGAATGTGGGTAAGTTTGTTTACCTCATCGCAGCTTAAATTCCATAAAAATCTGAGTATTTATATATATATCAATTAGAATAAAGTTTGCAGCCTTGGCTATAAAACGAAATTAATGTGAGGAAAATCGATCGATCAGTTCATGAGCAATAAGCGATTTTGTGAAGCAATCGTATTACAACAAGATTTTTTGGATAGCACACTCATTTCCGAAAGGTGAGACGGAATCTACGTCAAAAATTACCAACGGAAGCTATAGAATTACTGCAACCACCCCAAACACATACTGCTGCGGAAATAAATAACAATGTTGAGGACTCCGGACAGGAGTCTTCGGACGAAGAAACTGATAAGCAGGATAACCTTGGTCTAGACGAAATTGTTTTAGAAGAATAAAAAGTATGAAAAATATAAAAACAATTTATAATAAATATGTAATGAGATCGGAAACCAATCAAAATTAGAATTTCTGTGTTCAAATTAAATTTCAGTTAAAAACTTAAATAAATTTTTTTTTCAAAAATGGTGAAAGATATAGTGGTTCAAATTAATAAATATATAAATTTTTGTTTCACTTGCCATTGCGCTCAACGGCGCTAATTGTCTACTGACAGAAAACCAAAAACGGTAAAAACTGTTTGTACCTGGGTGCATGTGCGCTTGATACATATATTTCTGTTCCCCGAGTGGAAGGCGGGATAGAATACACCCACATTGTGCTACTGCTTGACTTAAGAGGTGACTAAAAGGGCATGCTGCGTGGAGTCAAACCGAAGACAGTGGGTTGAAAAGGTAGCCAAATGATCGTCTTGGTTTGTGGCGTGAATTGGTCTACATGGTGTCCCAAGGCTCGTTCCCGTGTGGTCAGTGGGAAGGAATTCTACCACAGTATGCCACTGCTTGTCATATGAGGTTACTAAAAGGGCAAAGTAGCAAAAACGTGAAAAAAATCGAAAGATGGTGATTAACCCTTGTGGAAAGAGTTGTAGCACAGTATGCCACTGTTTGTCGTACGAGGCGACTTAAGAGGCAACGTTGAGAGGGTTTGAGGGTTTAGAGAAGCGATGGCAGGAGGTTTGAGGGCGTAGAGGAGGGATGTCGAGAAGTGTGAAGACTTAGATTAAATTTTTTTAGAGTTATGAAAGCGTAGAAGAAAGACGGCAAAAAGAGTGAAGACGTAAAGGAAAGCTGTCGAGGAGTGTGTAGGCGTAAAAGTAGGACGGTGATGGGTGTGAAGACGGATAGGATAGAAGTAGAGAGGTGGAAGACGTTGAGGAAAGTTGTCTAGGGGTCTGAAGGCGTAGAAGAAGGTTGTCGGTTGGTGTAGATGAGAGGAAAGAAGTCGAGAGGTGTGAAGGCGCATAAAATGCAGAAAGAACGGAAGTCTCTAGGCCCGTGTGATTGACGGGTTAAAGAATATCAATCACAGCATACCACAGCTTTTCGTAAGAGGCGACTAAAAGCGTAAATAGTCTAAAAAACTATAAACAATTTGGAGTTTAAATTGGAAGCACTTAAAGCTAATAAGGTACGAGACCTGACCGGAGGTTTAAAAATTCGGTACCACGGGTGGTTAGAAATATGGTAGTTTGTACATTAAGATTAACATAATATAATAGCATAACGAATCAGCTGTTCATGAGATTACGATCTGGTAGCCCCCCAACATACGATGTATAAGTTGCATCGATAGATCGATATGGTTGGCACTGAACTTGTGAGAACAGAAGAGGCAGCGTGGGTGAACAAGAAAAGAAAAATTGGAGCAGCGTGCATTTTGTGAGACCAATAAAGAAAAGAACCTAAAAAAGGATAAATACAGTCCACTCATTTACATTCAGAAACATTTTGGTCCTTCGAGCCGGATTCGGAGCAGATAATCAATTGGATTTACGGATCAAGGCGGCTGGAGATCGGCATTCGTTATTTTCTTGTTGTCTCTGGGTATTTTCACACGCGGGTGAAAATTCATATCTAACCTCACAATGCAGGCAATCAATTCACAACGTCGTTATTGCAAAGGGCAAATAACACGCGCTCACGTGGCAGCTTTGGATTTGACTACAACATCTTTGGAGACTCTGGAATATCGACTTCGATGTTTGACGGAATTATTCGAGAAATTTACGCGATATACTGCAGAACTGTACAACCATTCTGAGGAAGAGAATTGGGCGGAACCAGAGGATGTGCAGGAGTACGAAGCAAAATTCTACGAGGCACATGCCAAATTGTCTGCTGCTGTGTCTGCGGCTAAGACGGCGCAGATGCACTCTTCGACACTTAACGCAACACAAGATCAACTGGAACGGCTTGTTACATCACAAACGGAGTTCTTGCAGCATGTGCGCAGCTCAAACAACGGGGACTTTCGATACGATAAAATCAAAATTCCTACGTTCAGCGGCAATTATGAGGATTGGCCACAATTTTGTGATCTGTTTGTGGGATCTATTGGCAATCGTGAAAGCTTTACGCGGTGCCAAAAATTTCATTATTTGAAGTCGTACTTGGCTGGAGACGCGCTCAGCCTTGTAAAACACATCGCAGTGACGGATGAAAACTTTGTGGAGGCCTGGGAAAGACTAGTTGCACGATATGATAAGAAGCATTTAATCGCAAGATCATTCATTAATAAGTTCTTATCTATGCAAACCGGGTCTGGACCAATTACAACTTCTCTTCGAAAACTGGCAGACGGAGCAGATGAAACCATAAGGGGATTGCGAGCGCTTGACTGCAATGGCCGTGACTTGTGGGTCGTCAACATTTTATTGAACAAACTGGATATTGACACTCGACAATCCTGGGCAGAGCGTGAAGAGTCTACATCAACTAACGTGCGCGTTGAGACATTCTTACAATTTCTCTTCCATCGATGTGATGCATTAGAATCGTGTCAACCATTTCGACAGACACTGAGCAAGCGTGCAGCCACCGTGAATCTTGCTAACGAGGAATCAACTCCTAATGGAAAGCAATGTATATTGTGTAAGCTACCTCACGCAATCTCGTCTTGTGCACAATTTAAGGCTATGGAGCTTCTGGAACGCAGGGCATTTGTAAGCGACCATAAGCTGTGCTTCAATTGTTTGGGTCAAAGTCATACGGCCAGACAATGTTCATCAAAGTATAGATGTCGTGAATGTCAAGGCACACATCATACTCTTCTTCATCAGACGCAACATACGCAACAAGGGGAAAGGGCAAATCGACCCACAACTACACAAAGTTCGGCTTCTGCAACTAATACTACGGATTCACATCAAAACATGGCAGGCATTTCAAACTTCTCGGCAGAAACGGTTTTTCTGGCTCGAGCACAGACGTTGATGCCAACAATACTTGCGAATGTAATCAACAAATGGGGCAAGCGTACAACCTGTCGCCTACTTTTGGATTCAGGATCTACTATAACGATGGCTAGCAAAGCATTTGTACGACGCATCGGAGCCACTCGCTCACATGCACGAATTTCTGTAGTTGGGCTCTCAGCCAATTACGCAGGTACCATACGGGGATGCACCAAACTGCATCTACTATCACGTCTCACTGAGGACTCTGTTGAAATTGACACCTTTATTATGAATTCATTAACTTCATCTGTTCCCTCTCAGAAAGTCAACACCTCTGCTTGGGAAGCTCTAGCAGAACTGGCTTTGGCAGACTCTACGTTTCATACACCAGGTCCGATAGATGTCATTATTGGGTCTGATCAACTATGGAATTTGTACTCAGGCGAACGTCTACCTTTAGGAAACGGTGGTCTTCAAGCAGTCAATACACTGTTTGGCTGGGTCATTGTTGGCTTTTGTCCCTACGGTAACGAATCAAGGATTACTCATCAAGCTCACCATGCTCAATTGGATTTGGATTCAATGGTGCGAGCATTTATGGAAATGAAGAACGTGCATCCAAGCAAGATGACGATCGACGCAAGCGACCCCATAGAACAACATTTTGTAAACACTCATCAGCGTACTAGTGAAGGCGCGTACATTGTAAACTACCCCTTCAAAGACGACGCACCACCTTTTCATGACTCGACGCTAACACAAGCTGTTAAACGTTTCACATCTCAGGAAAGCAAATTTCGGCGTTACCCAGATATACGAAGCCAGTATACAGTATTACACGAGGACATATGGAAGAAATCGATTTGGAGCAGGAAAACAAGAGTCTTGACAAGTGCGTTTACCTGGCTCACCATGCTGTTTTGAAACCGGAAAGTTCGACCACCAAGTCTCGCGTGGTTTTCGACGGATCAGTAAAGGACGCTACAGGCTTCTCACTTAACGACCGATTGCACATCAGTCCGCCTGTTCAACGGGATTTGATTGGAGTTTGCCTGCGGTTTCGCCAACATCGGTATGTGGTATGTGCTGACATAGAGAAGATGTTTCGGGGCATACTAGTAACGAAGGCTCACACGGATTATCAACGTATAGTGTGGCGTGAGGAGGAAAGAGAGTCTCTTCGACACTATCGCTTGTTGACGGTCACATATGGATTAGCACCGTCACCCTTTTTGGCAGTTCGAGTTCTACAGCAGCTTGCTGAAGATTATCAACAGCAGCACAAATTGGCCGCCCATGCTTTGTTATACGATACTTACGTGGATGACATATCTTCAGGAGCCGACGCGATCGAGGATGTACTCAACCTCAAGGACGATTTGATTGGATTACTGGCTAAAGCGAACTTCAATCTTCGGAAATGGAGCTCGAATTGTAAAGAATTAATGAGAATGTTGCCTCAACAAGACTGTGAATACAAGCCACTTGCGGATGAAGACCAGCATGTATCTCACGTCGTCAAAATATTGGGATTACTATGGAATCCAAAGTCTGATGAGCTAGGCATCAAACTGAACAACATTGACCTCAAGCGGGCACCAACCAAGCGCACACTGTTATCTGAATTATCAAAGATTTACAATCCCCAAGGAGCTTCCGTTGTTATCTAACTGTCGTGTTCCTCGACACATTGGTTGGGCAACTCGAACCATCGAACCACATGGATTTGCGGATGCATCATCACAAGCATTTGGAGCTGTGGTTTATAGTCGCGTCGTAACAGAATCGGATATCGTGGTCACTTTGATTGCTGCCAAAACACGGGTAGCCCCTATTAAACCTATTACGATACCTCGACTTGAACTGAATGCTGCTCATCTCTTAACCAAGTTATTAATACTCATCAAGGATTCGTTAACCATCCCAATCGCTAGCATTCATTGTTGGAGTGATTCGGAAATCGTGCTACATTGGCTATCAGCACCACCTCGCAAATGGAATACCTATGTCTGCAACAGGACAGCGGAAATCTTGCAGGATTATCCAAGGAGCTGTTGGCATCATGTACGGTCGGAAGACAACCCAGCTGATTGTGCATCGCGCGGATTGTCGCCATCCATGCTACTTGAGCACACTCTTTGGTGGACAGGACCATCATGGCTATCACTGCCGCGCTCAGAATGGCCAACTGAAAGGATAAGATCTGAATTTGAAGCATTTTCCGAGGATGTATTGGAATCAAAGCCGCAGCAACTTGTTCTTGTTGCACAAAGGTCTCACGCGGATCAAGATCTTTTCACCATATTGAGCAACAAGCTCTCATCTTGGAGCCATCTTGTGCGGGTTCTAAGCTATGTATTTCGCTTCACTCATCAACAGTGCCACAGACACAAAGGTTGTAAATTTGGTCACAACAACAGTTTGAAGTATCCATGTCCGGATTGGATACAAGGCAGCAGTTTGACAGCACCGGAATTGCGCTATGCTCGAACTCGACTTCTGCAACATATGCAACACACGGAGTTCAAGCAAGACTATGAGTCACTCCTGAAGAATACGATGTTACCAAACAGATCGAATTAATTGAAGCTTTCACCTTTCTGTGATTCAGCTGGTTTGATGCGAGTTGGCGGGCGCATTGACAACTCTAGTTTGAAGTTCAATGCAAAGCACCCCATTTTAGTGGCTAAGTCATCACCTTTGGCGAGTTTACTAATTCGATATTTTCACAGAACTAATTTTCATCCTGGCGTTGAAGCAACCTTCCACATCATTCGTCAGCAATTTTGGATACTGGGAGCGCGCAACTTAATACGGAAGGAAGTCTTTCGTTGTAAGCAATGTTTTATGCAACGGCGCTGTACAAGTCAGCAAATATTGGCTGATTTACCTGTACCGCGAGTTCATCAGAATCCCTGCTTTCAACACACTGGTCTTGACTACGCTGGACCTATCTCAATAAAGGAGTCGAAAGGTCGCAGTCCAAGGATTGGCAAGGCATGGTTTGCAATTTTTTTATGTTTGGCAACAAAGGCCATACTTATTGAAGTCGTTACTATGGATACTGGATACTATGCGAGAGGTTGCTCGATCGCATAGTAAGGATAAACACTTGGCTGAATTTTTCGCTACGAAAGGATTGACTTGGCACTTCATACCCCCTTCTGCACCACATTTTGGCGGATTGTGGGAATCGGGAGTGCGGTCTATTAAGCTACATCTGCGCCGAGTTGTAGGAAGAGCAGCCCTTACGTTCGAGGAGTTGTACACTGTCTTAGCACAAATCGAAGCTCTCCTCAATTTACGCCCCTTGGCACCATCTGGTGATGACAGCCTGGATCCATTGACGCCTGCACATTTCCTAGTGGGTCAACCGTATACTGCCTTGGCAGAACCGTCGCATTTGAATACCAACATAAATCGATTGGATCGTTGGAATCAACTTCAAGCTATGGTACAGGGTTTCTGGAAGCGCTGGCATACAGAGTACCTAACAAGTCTACAGGAGCGCAAGAAGTGGCAAGTGAAGACGCCCAATCTAAGCGTGGGTGTGCTCGTGGTTCTAAAGGAGCCAAATCTACCTCCTGCCAAATGGATAATGGGACGCATCATTGAAGTTCACCCAGGAGATGATAACAACGTTCGAGTCGTCACTGTTCAAACTGCGCATGGGCAGTATAAGCGTCCTATTACCAAGTTAGCAGTTTTACCAATTGACTGAACGCGGCGTTCAGGGGGGCCGGTATGGTTAGAAATATGGTAGTTTGTACATTAAGATTAACATAATATAATAGCATAACGAATCAGCTGTTCATGAGATTACGATCTGGTAGCCCCCCAACATACGATGTATAAGTTGCATCGATAGATCGATATGGTTGGCACTGAACTTGTGAGAACTGAAGAGGCAGCGTGGGTGAACAAGAAAAGAAAAATTGGAGCAGCGTGCATTTTGTGAGACCAATAAAGAAAAGAACCTAAAAAAGGATAAATACAGTCCACTCATTTACATTCAGAAACAACGGGTAATCAGGAGCCTGCGAAACTTGTTCCGTCCTGGTTTTTGGTTGCGGCCCCTGGGGGAGTATTTTGGTGGTTGTAGTTAAACCCAAAGCGGTAGAGTACATCCTCAGCATGGAGTTGCGTATGTTTCAACCGGGTGCCGATACCCAAATATCGGGAGTCGCTTCAGATAAAACGGAACATGCCACGTTAAACAAACTTTATAGAGATATAGACCGTAAAGGCCTGCTTGCCGAGATTTTTTTATTATACCCTGAACCCATAAAATGGGTAAATAATAAATAATAAAAAATAATGGTTTTGTGCAAAAGTATTTAACAGGCAGAAGGAAGCTTTTGATCAGCATCAACAGCCGAGTCGATATAACCATGTCCATCTGTCCGTCCGTCTGTCACTCTGTTTGAACACGTCGATCTCAAAGACTACAAAAGCTAGAGACTTCAAATTTTGAATATAAGTTCTCCTGTACCATAAGCAGAACACGTTTGTTTCAAATTATCGATTTCTATTCTGGTTTCTGATATACACATGGAATCGAATTTCGTGCAAATCGGTTCAGAAACACCTGAGATATCAAATTGAATCGATTGAAGTTGTCAGTTCATAGTTTTGTTTACATTGATCATTATTTTTAATAGCTAAGAACAAATTCTTTTATAAATTAAATATATTTATTGCAACTGGGTTCAGAGTATCTTCTAGCAGGGCTCTCCCAACTAGAGCCTTCTTACTTGTTTTTGATTTTTCAAATGATCATAATAATCAATAATAGGTGAGGTTAAAGCCACTGACCCTCCTAGAGAGTGTCGCGAAAAGAACGGAAAGGGTCCTTAGTGGATTCGGTGGTTTGAGATGGCGGCCTATTAGCAGACCCACTAGCCTTCGGCAGTCATGCCTTTGAAGCGGAAATGGGCACACACACATACCGTCACAGTTTTCTCACGCATACAAGCACAATTTGCGTGCGCTGTGACAAAAAAAAGAAATTTACTCTGCACAGTGTACGCTGTAGGTTAACGTTTACTCATTGAGTTAAATATCGTGGCAAATATTATTATTATTATTAGATTTAGCTTACAATATGTAATATTATAGCTAAATATAGATTTTAGAGTGCTAGCAGCTTAGGCCTACGACTCTACTGTTCGTTATTGAAAAGTGCTTCTAGAGGGTGTTGTGGTATTTACAAAGAGTAAGATATTTATATATAGTGTTTATATTTACAATGGATGGTGTGGCAAGTAAAGAGGAGGGCTTTATTTTATTAGAGAAGAGGGAGGCTCTAATCCTCGCTAGATTCAGGCATTCGTCGAGTGGGTGGTCCACTGTGGTCACGGAGCCGCAACTACATGGTGGTTTTTGTTTATTACACAGAAGGTGTTCGTGTGTTAGTTGTGTATGTCCAATGCAAAGACGAATGAATAAGGAGATTTTGTGGTTTTCTATGTTCGGTGGAAAGCTTGGTGCGGTTCCGTTTGGATTAAAATTTTTATAGTGATGTGTGACTGCCGCCCAGTCGTTTACTTGATCTTCTTTGTTTAAGTTTGACAGGATTCTTTGGAGGTCCTTGCCATGGGGCAAGGGGTATGAAATTAGCGGAGCGCTGGTGGCATAGCTTGCGGCTTTATCCGCTAGTTCAGTTGCCGGTTATACCTTGGTGGCTGGGAACCCAAAGGAATGAAATCTTACGAGGGTGTCGGATGCAAATGTTTCGGATTTCGGAGATGACATTGTTATGACAGTTAGTATTTTTTACTGCTTCCAGGGTTGATAGGCTGTCGGTGCATATGGTGTACTTTCCTCTGTTGTCTTGCGCGATTTGGCATGCTTTTAGAACGCCCATCGCTTCTGCTGTAAAAACGGAGCAATAATCCGGAAGGACACCCGCGGAGAGGATGTTATCATTATTGTTGACCACGGCGAAACCGACGCAGTTGTTGTTTTGAAGCGTCCGTATAAAGAAATTTGCAATTTTTGAGCTTGGTTGCTTCTTCTGCAAAAAGTTGTTTAAAGGTGTCAGTGTTGGTTGTTTGCTTTTTGTACTCGTGGAGATTGAGCTTAAAGCAGTGTTCTTGTAACAGCCATGGCGGACAAGAAAGGTTTCGAGTGATGCGAGCCTGTATTGGAATGTTTAGATCTTTCCATAGCGTAGCGCAGCGTCTAGTGGTTGATAAAATCCTGTACTTTCTCTTGGCGGTCAATGCTTTGGTGAAGATGTGATTTACCTTAGAATTGGATGCATTGCAGAGTTTGTGGATAAGTTTTCTTGTTGATGCCAGGAGCCTTTGCCTAACCGAGGGGAGTCCAGCCTCCGTCAAGACGCATTTGGTAGGGGACGTCGGGAACGCATGAATACAGCGACGAACAGCAAGGTTGTATGGTGCCTGGAGTAGTTTAATGTTAGATGTTGATCTCCATCCGAAAATTGGAAGGCCATAGTCGAGTTTAGCGAGGATTAAAGCTCTGGTTATATTTACAAGGGTGTTTGTATGAGCAAATGCAAATTTGGAGCTTAGAAACTTTATAAGTTGAACTCTAGACTCTAGACTTTTTTTTAATTGTGTACAGTGTTGCTTAAAGTTAAACATTTTGTCAAAAGTTATGCCTAAAATTTTTAATGAGTCTACGTTATTTATACAAGTGTTGTTTAATGTAAGATTAAATGGTGAACAATTTTTTTTTTTTTGCAAATGCTGTAAGACTTTGCATTTGCTTAACTCTAGTGATGCACCCGACATGGCTCCCCAGTCTTTTATATCATCTAAGATTTTTTTAAAAGTATTTTCAACTGTTTTTTGATTTTTAATTTTTGTATAAATAATTGCATCGTCTGCGTAGAGAGACAGTTGGATGTTTTTGTGTCTTAGAATGATTTCATAAAGTTTATTAAAGGCTATTGTGAACAGAACTACTGATAGGGGGGAGCCTTGTGGGATGCCATTAGAAAGGGTCTATGTCTTAGAGAGAACATTATTAATTCGAACTCGAAAATATCGGCTCATGAAGGCTTTTACAGCGTGAAAAATCTTCGGACCCACCCTCCAGAGCTCAAGTTGTTTGAGAACGGTGTGTACCCCCACGCGATCGAAGGCCCTTTCAAAATCTGTCCCCAAAATTGAGACATGATTTTTTTGTGAAAGAGCGTCCGGCACGAAATGTTCGATTTGCAATAGTGCGTCCATCGTGCTGTGTTGTTCTTTGAATGCCACTTAGTTAGTCGAGACTAATTTGTGTCGAGCAATGAACCACGAAAGTCAGCGGGCTATGATTTTCTCGAATAGTTTGCTCAGACAGGAGAGTAGTGAAATGGGTCTGAAGCTATTTATGTCCTGTCCTGGTTTTAATGGTTTCGGTATGGGTACCACGATTGCAGATGACCATGTGTGGGGGTATTGACCGCTCTCTAAAATTAAATTATAAATCTTTAACAACCTGAGTTTGGCGGCTGGGTTGAATTGTTTAATTATTGGGTAAGATATTCTATCAAAACCAGGTGTCTTCCCTTTGGTAAGGATTAAAGCTGCCTCGAGTTCGCTAGAGGTAAAAGGTGAGTCGAGTTGTTTTGCTGAAACGGACAGACTTTGAGGAGTATAATTTGCTAAGAGAGCAAGGTTTTTGCATTGGATGTAGTTAGGCGAGAAGTTTTCGTCTTTTGAGTGATTTTCCCAATGGTTGCCAAAAGCTTCGGCCATGTCAGTGTTAGCTGTAAGAACTAATGAGCTGTGAGGACCATTTAAAAATTTCAAAGGAGTTCTCGGGGTGCCAGTGAGGTTGTTTATGTCGGCCCATATTTTTTTGGGTCTAGATTGGGGGCTTATACGCGATTTTTGCAGGGTATTTGAAAAGAGCTTTGGCTTTTTTGTATTTTGCCAGGATTTCGTTTGACATGCAGTTTCTATATTTTTTCCATAGGTCTTGTTTCTCAGCGCGTAACTTTTTTATGAAAGGGTTCCACCAGGGTATTTTGCGTGGGTGGGGAAAGGAGTTGGTTTGGGGGATGGATGAATTTGCAGCTTTTCTGACTGATTTTGATAGTAGGGCAACGTTTAGGTGAATATTGCTGGATTCGGTATGAGGGACTACTAATTCTGTACGGAAAATATCCCAGTTTACAAGGTCGGTTTTATATTTTATTGCTGGAGCCGATTTTTCTGGCTTAAACTGAGTGGTCAGTGTAATTATAATTGGTAAATGGTCGCTACCATAGAGAGAGTCCGCAATTGCCCATTTTCATTTGTGGAGTATTTGTGGAGAGACCAAAGACAGGTCAACATGGGTCATCGTATTGTGCGAGGAGAGATGAGTGGGAGAGCCATCATTTAGCACAGCAAGATGCGTTTTATTGATAACATTTTCCATAGTTTTTCCTCGTGTATTCCGAGTAGTAGATCCCCAAAGAGGGCTCCACGAATTGAAGTCGCCAATGAGAAAGAGGGGTGTCTTAATTTGGCTGGTGCATGCAAGTAATTCTGCAGCAGCAAATCTTTGGCTTGGCGGTATGTACGCGTTAATTATTGTTATTTTTGTGCCTAATTTTAGTAGTAAAGCGTCACAAAGAATTGTAGAGTTTAGTTTAATATATTCATGTGGGATATGGCGCTTGATTAAGAATCCGATCCCTTGTTTAGCTGTGGTATTCGGTGTTAGGTTTTTAAAATAACCTAGATATTGTTTGGGCGTAATAGTGTTTTTACATTGATAAGCAATGTGTGTTTCTTGTACACATATGACGTCTGGTTTCATATTTTTAATGAGGATAGTAAGTTCGAGGTAATTGTTTGTGAAACCATTAAGGATGCATTGAACTATTTTAATAGACATAAGTGTATTAGTTTTATAAGTCATAGATGTACAAGACGAAAATGGGAGAAGCTAATTATCAATTAGCTTCGTCCATTGACTCGTCTGATGAGATGACTGGGCTTGTGGGTTTTTTGTTTTTGTATGTTTGTTTAGCTAAATAATTAGCTGAAAGAGAGGCAGTGTTAAGAGAGTGCGGTGTAGAAATGATTGAGTGTGTGCTCTTTGTTGTGGTTTGGATATTTGGTGATAAGGCATCGGGAGCAATGCAGGTGGCTCGCGGCTTATTCAAAGCGCGCGTTGAAGAAGTAGGAGGAGACGAAGCTCGCGTAGAAGGTGAAGGCAAGGAGATAGGTGATGGTTTGGAGCTTTTTTGCGCAAAGCTAGTGGAGTAGTTTTTGTCTTCTTTTGGTGTTTCATTTGTTTTCGATTGTACATTTTTTGCAGTTATTGCTGAGCAGCTGAAAATAGAATTAGTCTGTGATTGTTGTTTGTATGTAAGTTGCGCTTCGCGCATACTACACTTATTTCTGGTTTTAATTTTTAATATTTCTTTTTGCTCTTCGAATTTTTTGCATGTGGGAGATGAAGCCGCGTGCTCTTCGCCGCAGTTCGCACATTGGGTTCTAGAGCATTTCTCAGGGAAATGGGGAGGAAGGTTACAAGTTGCGCAGATCTGCTGATTTTTGCAATGTTTGGCCGTATGGCCCAATAATTGGCACGTTTTGCACCGCATTGGGTTTGGAATATATTCTCTTACTTTAACTGTATTCCAAGACACATTAATTTTTTATGGCAGTGTGTACAGATTGAAAGTAACCAAAATGACACCGGTTGGTTTTAATACGCCGTCTGTAATTTTATTAAATTTATAAGTTGAGGTTACATCTTGCGATTTAAGTTCGGCCACGATTTCGACGTCTGGGATGCTGTTTAGGTATGGTGCGTAAATAGTACCTTTAACGGAATTGAGTGATTCGTGTAACTTGCAAGAAACTTTGCAAATGCTCATCAGTTGTTTGGTCTTAAGGAATTTGTCTGCGACGACGGCGTCTTTTACGAGTTTCCTGGTATATGGAAGGAATATTTTATTATTCCACTCCAACGTTAAAAACTATAGGGGAATATCTAAGCTGTCTGCCATTCCGAAAGTCTTTGAAAAAATTATATGCTCCAATTGCAGCACATATGTAGTTCAATTTTATCCCCTTATCGACACGGTTTTTTCAGGCGAAGATCTACTACCACCAACCTTCTTGAGTTTACCTCACTTGTTATCAAAGGGTTTCAGGACAAAATGCAAACTGACGTCTCACCTTTCGGAAATGAGTGTGCTATCCAAAAAATGTTGTTGCAATACGATTGCTTCACAAAATCGCTTATTGCTCATGAATGAAGGAAAAGCCCAGAAAAACCCAATCAGACCATGATTAGATAAGGCAGAAAGGATAGATCGTTTTAGTACTGGAATTGAGGTCTCCAAAGAGTTACGGGAATAAAGCCGGTTAAAGTCTGAACAAATAACACGAAATGGTTCATGAATTAAATAGTTGCTCGAGCACCGATCGAGGCTAAGTGGTGTGAAGTAACGGGTGGATCTAATTGGAACAGTTAAATTTATGTGACTCAAAAGAACTGAAGAGTCGATTTCTCCATTAAGTAGATTAGTGATGAATACTACACCATGCATAATTCTACGGTTCAAGAGGGAAGGAAGATTAATTAAAAGAAGTCTACTTGAATAGGGGGGTAGGTCTATCCCAGGAACCCAGTTAAAACTTCTAAGCGCAAACAGAAGAAATTTCTTCTGACGCTTGAACTTGAAAAGGATAGGAATTATTGCAACTATATGAACTCGATGAGTATACCGATTAAAAATACTCAGCAAAGAGATCGGCCACTGACTGATCGGAATTTGCTTTTGTATTATCAAGGTAAACCGAGGATGGCAATCAAGAAGGTTTACGTTTAGAGTTAACAATTTTATAAAACTGTTTCGGATCGCTGGAAAAGTTTGATCTGCAACGATTGAAATAATTGTTATAACAAAAAGTGTTTACAGAAATAAAATTTGACTTTGCAATTATATACGAAGATAAATCTATTGTATTCCCTGATTTTTTAAATTTTTTATAGGATCTTGTTTTCACGTTTTTTAATTTTGATAGTTCCCTCGTAAACCAAGGTGGTTTATTTTCACTTGAAGGAACAGTGAGGGGAACACATATATCCAAATGCGAATTCAAAGTCCTGTAAAAAATGGCAATGGCAGTTTCTATATCACTACAAGAATAAAGTTGAGACCAATTAGTATGCTGAAGCAAATCATCCAATTTAGTAAAGTCAGTTTTACGAAAGCAACGTGTCTTTAAAGAAGTGTAAGATGCTGGTCTAAGGTTAAGAAGTTCGAAGGAAAGTTCTAAGGTTGGTTGATAGGTATCTTCGGGAAGCACTAAAGGGTGTACTCTACTAACATTACTACAATCAGAGTCAGAAACAAATATAAAATCTAACATCTTATTATGACAGTTATGCACCCTGTTAACTTGTGATAGGCCTAACTCTAGAAGGCCATTAATAAAATCATCAGAAGTGGCCGGTAATTGCGCTGAAGATGTGTCATTCACAGACCATACAACATGTGGCAAATTAAAATCACCAACCACTATAAGTTGATCCATTTCCGTCAACAACGACGAAACAAGTTGCAGAGCATTCAGATGGGATATGTAAATGTTATTATCAGAATTGGGAGGAATATAAGAGCAAGTAATATACAGTGAGCGGCCGCTACATAATATTTTAACACATATGAACTCAATATCCGGATGATCATATGAATGAATCTGTTCAGAGGAAATACAAAAATCAACGGCAATGAGAACACCGCCCCCCTTGCGGGAGGTGCGATCGCATCTGTACAGGTTATACTTATTAGGCAAAACGGAATAATCAGATATATCAGGTTTTAACCAGGTTTCTGTGAGTACAACTATCTGTGAATCAAAGGATAAGCTGTTTACATATAGTTTAGAAAGTTTAGTGTTAAGGCCTCGAACATTTTGATAGGTCAAGCTAACTACTTTTGTTAGTTTTTTGCCGCCGAAGTTGAGGCAATAGGCGGTGCACTAATGATCCTACTATCGTTATTATTACTTTTACGCCTATTCACATACTCCTTGACAATGAGCTGCGGTGGCCAAAACTTTCCAGAACAAAATTTTACTCTTAACGTAGCCACTAACATCATCCAACGAAGTGTCGGACGCTAGCCTAGACACGAAAATAAATTTATTCAAGAGCACAACAACAAGAGGCTTGTGAGGCCCAGGTGTACCTACAGTAGGATTAATAGGCACACAAGCTGTTGGAACAGAAAGCTCAGATGTTAAATTATTTGGGGAAATATTATTGTTGGGATTTCTTGCCGGCGAGTTAAATAGCATTAACGGGCTAGCAATTGAACCCGTCGGCGGATTAAGGATTGGTACCAAAAGGGGATTGGTGACTAAGACAGGAGGAACACTGAGGGGATTAGGCCCCGAAGTCTTTTTATGCTTCGGCGAATTACTTAACAACTTGCCATTTTTGAAGCTCGACTGCAACTCTTTAAATGAGGTATGTAGGTTATTAAATTCAGTATGCATTGTTTTAAAACCTACATAGGTCTGTCTCATTAATTGAGTAGACTCCTTCTCCATCTCATTACAGGACCCACAAAACCATTTAAGGCCTGTGTCTGCAATTAAGCAGTCGCGTATTTTGGCCGTAAAGCCAACACACTTCATGTGTATCACATTGTCACACAATCTGCACAGAATGAAGTCTTGGTTGGATGATCCAACCAACTTGCAGTTGTTGCTGCAACAAACTAGCATATTGATTTTAAGTTGGGAAAATAAAAATATAAAGAAAGAAAAATAAAAAAAGTAATATGCTTTATCAAAAAGATGTAGGGTTCACGAAAGTAAGTGCGAAGGAGTTGATGCAATGAGCACGATAAAACGGTAAAAACCAAGAGAGCGAGAGAGCTTGAGTGCGTTGGCAGATACAACTACAACTACAAGTACTTCGTATAAGAGCGGACGTAAGCGGCAGAGGACTGATGCTGGAGTGCAAGAGCAAGAAAATTAGACAAGCTGTTTGTTGTTGGTGGACGAAAGAAAAAACCAAACAAGCACAGAAAAAGCAAATGCAAATATACGTATGTATGTACATATTTTTTTTAAAGCAACTGCAGCGTTGATTCTACTGCAACTTCAAATGTTATTTAAGTCAGCAACTATTATTATGCACACGTAAATATATACAACGTATATTTGCGCTCACTGCTAGAATCGTTTACCAAATAAAACCAAGTAACACTCCGTGCACAAACACAAGAAAACAATAGGGGTTTTCACACGCAACGTTGTTATTCGTTATTCGTTAAATTTGTTAAAGGTTGCCAACTGTGAAGACTCGTTTTTTACGTCAGCTGTTAATCGTTAAAATACCTACTTTCAATCAATTATTTGCAACACAACTGACAAAACACAAAGCAAAAAACAGCTGATTAGTGTTTTACCGAATAACCAGTAATTTGTCGGGGCTGCCAGCTCGTTAAAGTGTTATTCGTTAAGCCGGCATTTTGTTAAATTTACAAAAACAAAATACATGTAGATCTTTAACGAATAACGAATAACAACGTTGCGTGTGAAAACCCCTAATAACTTATTGAGAGCGCTCAAAAACACAACCGTCAGCAACGAAAGACAAAAGCTAACACCTAAATCAAAGTACACTCAGAAAAAAAAAAATCCGAAAATCAACTATGAAAATAGTTGATTTTACTAGGCGAGTTTTAACTATGAAACTTAGTAAATTTAGCTATAGAAAATGTTGATTCAACTAAAAACATAGTTAAACAGCAAATCGAACATGAAAAATAGTTAATTCAAAGTGAGTGCACTTTAAAACAACATGCCATGTTCAATTTAACGTTGAAATATATTTAATTCAACTATTAACGCATAGTCAAAAAACAAAACAAAAATTCCATTCAATACCACCATAGTTAATTCTAACATTATTGTTATTAACAATGAGTATGTTCCCTATTTAAATTAAAGAGTAGACATCTTACTTCCTTTCCGAAGCGTTTGCTTTAGTTCAAAACTAACCGAGTGCGAAATACTTTCGGCAACAGCGCAATGGCTAAGGCATCCGCTTCGTGAGCAGACATCAGGTTCGAATCCCGGTTTAGGCCCATCATATTTCGTAATCGGTAAGTTTGATTTAATAAGATTTCGATGTATTTCTAGCAATTTTAATAGTTAATAACAATTACCGCGAGTGAATAAAAACTACATATGGTATACTTGGATTTGATGAACTCGAAATGTTAAAATAAGAAATCTCATGTTCAGTTCCATTATAATAAAACGTTAAATCTAATATTTTTGTGCATCAATATTAATACGTTAACATTTTAAATCAACTATGAAAAATGTTGATTTTACTATTTTATAGTAATTCTTGATTTAACATGTGCACATGTCAAGTTAAGCAATTTCATATTAGGAATGAAATTATGTACGAAAATAGTTGAATTAACCATGAATATGCTTATTTTTTTTTTTCTGAGTGTACTTCTTGTTTTTTTCTGAGTGTACTTCTTGTATAAGTACTTAAAATAGATTATCTATATATGTATTAAAAACAATATAATTGAGTTATAATTGCCTCTTATTAAATATTCGTACAAAGGGTATTTTTACGTTGTGCATTTTGTACGCCTCAGCAGAACAGTATTGCACTGATTGCATTTATGTGACCTGCCGCGGCATCTACGATATGATGATATGAAAGGAGTGAGCGAGCTCGAAAGCGGATTTTTGTTTCACTTGCCATTGCGCTCAACGGCGCGAACTGTCTATTGACAGAAAATCAAAAACGGTAAAAACTGTTTGTACTTGGGTGCATGTGCGCTTGATACATATCTCTCTGTTCCACGAGTGGGAGGTGGGACAGAATACACCCACATTGTGCTACTGCTTGACTTAAGAGGTGACTAAAAGGGCATGCTGCGTGGAGTCAAACCGAAGACAGTGGGTTGAAAAGGTAGCCAAATGATCATCTTGGTTTGTGGCGTGAATTGGTCTACATGGTGTCCCAAGGCTCGTTCCCGTGTGGTCAGTGGGATGGAATTCTACCACAGTATGCCACTGCTTGTCATACGAGGCGACTAAAAGTGAAAAAAATCTAATAACCCGTGTGGATAGCGGGAAAGAATTGTACCACAGTTTGCCACTGTTTGTTGTACGAGGCGAGGGTTTAAAACACTTAAAGCTAATAAGGTACGAGACCATACCGGAGGTTTAAAAATTCGATACCACAGGTATTGAGGAGCCTGCGGAACTTGTTCCGTCCTGGTCTTTGGTTGCGGCCCCTCGGGGAGTATTTTGATGGTGCTCTAGCGTTTTCTTGACACCGGGATCCTTGCATTTTCTGCATTCGTTGCCATCTTTTAAGCCCAGTCTTTTAGCGTGTACTGCGACTAGGCTGCGGCCTATTAGCAGACCCACAAGCCTTCGGCAGTCATGCCTTTGAAGCAGAAATGGGCACACACACAAACCGTCACAGTTTTCCCACGCATACAAGCACAATTTGCGTGCGCTGCGACGAAAAAAAGAAATGTACTCAGCACAGTGTACGCTGCAAGTTAACGTTTACTCATAATGTTAAATATTGTGGCAAATAAAATAATGCCGTCTCAAATTAAATTGAGCATTGCGACTAACAATATATTTGCAAATCAAAAATTGTGCTTTTTTGATAATGCGCTGCAATGTTTTTGCTTCGGCACGGGCACCGACGACGCATCGCGTCGTCTTTAGTGCTTTTGTTTGTGTGGTCCTCAGCACTCCTGTGATGCACGTAAGTGCATGTCGCGTGGTGGTTCCCTATTCCGCTAGTATTCTCCTGATTCCCAGTAGGTTCTGGACCTATGAGCTTACTGCTTCTGTTGGGATCACAGCTCTTAGGCTGTGCATTATTGCTTCCATTGACTAATTCTTGAATGCGCCTAGGGCGTATTCTTTTTGGTGTAGTGCTTTCTCTATGGTTGCTACGAGGGATTGCAGCGCTGTTTCCACCGACTTGTCCTTCGTGTATGCGTGTTGGTTTTGTTCTAGGGTTATCTCTGTGTTCTCTCTGATGTGGAGATCTATCAGTTTTTCTAGCGTTTTTAGCAGGGATGAGGTCAAGCTTATGGGTCTGTATCCTTCAGGCAGCACGTGGCTGCATTTTCCCGCTTTGGGATCCGTCGCGTCGTTATGATATCTTCTGGAATTTTCGCCCTTGTGGCTTGAGATATCGTTTCAGTGTTTGTGTTGATTTCAGTGCAGTTGGAGAAATGCGCCTCTAGGAGCACATTCGCATTATCTTTACTGCTTTTCGTCCATCTTCATCCGTCTTCAGTTTTTAATTGGCTTTGTACTATCTGTTGGCGAACTTGCAGCTTCATTAACCTTGCGGTGCCAGCTGAACAGCAGTTTTGCGATGCGTTTCTTTTGGCTACTCGTAGTTTTTTCTAAAAGTCGCTAAGCAACGTTTTGTTTTCGATCCATACTTGCTCTTCTTCCGCTTTTTCAGCGAGTTTGAAGAATTCTATTACGTTTTTCCTTTGTCCTTTGAGTTGTGGATTCCACAAAGGGGGCTTGGTTCTTGCTTGGGTAGTCACGGTAGGTTTATTTCAAACACGGTTCGGGCTTTCGCCTCGCCACATAACTTGATGTCGGGTATGCCCGCGATACTGGCTTTTTGCAGGGCCGCTTGCCAGCTGGCACCTCTGCTTTAGCGGTTACAGCGGGAGCTGAAGTTTACCGGCCAAGTTTTCTTCCACCTTATAGGCAAATCCCACGTCCTTCGGCGCCGTTTTTTGCCTCTTCGCGTTCTGATACCTACCCTCTTAGATCTTTTGGTCGGCCCACTCCAGCTGGTGGACCTCAGCAATAGTAAGATCTAGTTCGCCATCTGTGAGCCGAGCCCTGATCTTTAGGGCAACCTTGGGCTTTGGCTCTAACCCTACTGGAACGCTTTGTATCCAGAAGACATGTGTCCTCGATTTCTGACGTTGTTGACCCTAAATGAGATACGCAATCCGAGTCTCCGTGGACTGCGGTATCACGCCACATTTTGGGTTTGTGAGGTTGTGTGGCAGTATGTTTACAACCGTCCTGGCCTGCTCCAACCAGTACGGAGGGTAGGTTGCTGGGGACACGCAGAGAGGATTTCTCCTCCCCCCTTGCCAGCCGGAGGTAGCACCCTTCTCCACCGACGTTTGGGTTGACATCCCAACCCGTGTTTGACCGTCCGTCATCTCCATATGATTTTTATTTCTGGGAGTTCTACCCACAGCATTTTAACCTTACTGCCAAGCACCTAGAATCATGGTTTGCTCCACACCATCCCAACGCCAAAGGTTTTGAGTGATATAGAGCTCACCTTAGCTAGACATCGAACTTCCTCTTCACAGACGATTTGATTCACAGTACCTTCGTTTGGTTTTGGGGCAGGACGGCATCTGTTGCATTGGTCAGTCCCTCACCCTCGCAATACCGAAGCTTTTGAGTGGTTTGGAGCCCTCCCGCATCGATGCCTGTTGCCTAGACCTGCCGCCCGCGCCATCGCAGTGCAGCAGTCTTTGAGTGGTTTTGCTTTGGGCCAGACGCCGCCCTGTCTCTCAGCAAGGCAAATCACAACGAGTACCCCTCGTTTGTTTCTAGGCAGCACGACGCCTATTGCCCAGCCGGCACACTAGTGAGGGGTTCAGTTAAGGATTTTTGCCAGCCTTTAACCTAATATTTAATAATGGGCTGCTACTGGAATGCAATGTGTGGAATGTGAATGTCGTTGTTCAAATCTCATTTCTTCATTGCGTTCAGCTCTCGTGTTTCATCTTATTGTTCTTGACGCATCGCCATGTGGGGGCAGGAGAAGAAAACCTCCACAGTGTGCCATTGGTTGTCGACTAAAAGGGCAATGCTGCAAAGGATGGAAAACGCAGACACGGGGTCAGAATGTAGGCAAACGATCGTCATTTTTAATGATGTGATGTGTTGCTTACGAGGTGTCCCCGTGTGGTTGGCGGGAAAGAATTCTAGCACAGTATGCCACTGCTTGTCGGCGACTAAAAGAGTAATGGTATGAAGGCGAAAAACGGAGACAGAGAGTCAGAAGGTAGCCAAATGTTCGTCGTTTATGTCGTGAAGTGTTGCTAACGAGGTGTTACTGTGTGGATGGCGGGAAAGAATTTTACCACAGCGTGCCACTGCCTGTCGTAAAAGACGACTAAAAGGGTAATGGTGTGTATGATAAAAAGATGAGCAGAAATATGGAGTGTCAAAAGGTAGCCAATTGAACGTCAACTCATAAATGATGAACAATGATAACGAGATTCCCACTTCTGCTGGGACCTTGTGATTGACGGGGAAAGAATATCAACTAGAGTATGCCACTGCTTGTCGTAAAAGGCGACTAAAAGGGAAATGGTCCACCAAACTAAAAACTATTTGCAGTTTAAAGTGGAAGTATCTTAAAGTTGATAAAGTACGAGACCTGACCGGAGGTTTAAGATCCGGTACCACGGGTAATCAGGAGCCTTTGGCAGGTGCTCCGTCCTGGTTTTTGGTTGCGGAACCTCGGAGAATATCGTGTTCGTTGTGGATAAAACCAAAGCGGGTAGAGTGGAGTTCTCTGCGTGGAGTTGCTTATGATCAACCGGGTTCCGATGCCCAAAGAGCTCCTTAACAAGGGAAAGCTTACGACCAAATATGAGTAACTTCAAATTGGTACCTGAAATAGTAATATTAAAGGGGCGATAGTTTGGCGCTTAATTCAGACTCCCTGTGCCATATCCTTTGAATATAAGCGCACCGTGACTGTAATCCTTCACATGGAAAACGTTAGATTTGTGTTATTTTAGATATTTTTCCTTTTTCTGTGACGGCGGCAACCGACATCAACACAAATGCACTACTGAGCACTTTTTGAATTTGTGTTCATATTTGCACAGCTGCATGGTAGTTGAGTTGGCAGAATTGTTCACTTGTAACATGAAACTCAAAACATGTAATAGAATTTATGACTAGCAATTAAAAACTGAAATTTGGCTGTGTGTTCATGTATGCTTATGCAGCACTTTCAAATGAATGCGAGGCAATTGTGTATCATTTCTTGAACAGTATTAACTATTGTGATTTGATAGTTTATGGGTAAGTTTTCTTAAAGTTCGAGTTATGTTTTAATTTAGATGCATTTTTTATGAACTTCTTTAACCTCTATAGATTCTAGGCTCAAGCCGACACTTGCATTGTATTTATTGTATTACTATCCAAAATAATTTCATTTGATTCTACAAGGTCAACCAGTACATGCTCCTCAGCAACTGATAAGATGAGCCCACGTTGCCGTTGCACAGTGGGTTTTTTCCGTTTTTTTTGGCATAAACTCTAATTTTAAACATATTGAATTGAAATTTGGTTTGAATACATTTTTTATGCTTCCAAAATGACCTACCAAGTTTCATATGATTTGGGGCACTATTTCATATAGCTGCCATATAACCGATCTGGCCGACATGCAACTAGGCTCCATTAAAATTTTCTTTTTTAATTTTCTATTATATTTGATGAAAAAATAATAACCATTTTACATATTCAAATTATAGTATTCATCTCTTATTTTTATCTGGCGATTAGTGCATCACTCTGAAAATATAGATACATTTTACAAAATCTTAAATAAGTTTGGTTATGTTACTTACTATAGAAGTTACTCAATTTCCTTCTGGTTCAAAGTATTCGTCTTCTGAAGAAACAACTTCAAGTCCATCCTGTTCTTTATACTCTTCGTCGGACGAATTTTGTGTGGAATCTGGATCATAATTTTCGCATTGAATTTCTAAATGTGGTGCTTGTAGTAGAGATATAACTTCAGCTGGTATGGTTTTCTTTTTGATTGTATTTCGTCGTTCTTTTAAATAGGTACTGGACAGCAACGGATCAGAACTATCCATGGATCTATTAAAAACGTCTGTAATATTGTCCAATCGACTGCATTTTCTAGCGTAGCCTCTTCTATCGTTCTTGTATAATTTATTTCGTGATTCTGATGCATGTTCCCCAAGGCATCCTACAGGAACTAAACAAGTGTCTATTATTTGGTGCCCATGTACTAAGACTTTGTGAACAGTGGGCGACATAGGGTACCAAGGATATTTTTTCTGATATGCCATAAAAACTTTAGCACAGAAGTCTTTAAACCTTTTAGAGTTTATATCGTACTCGCAGTTAATTGTTAAAATTGTATAAAAACTTTGTAAAATATCATAATCAAAATCAAGAATTGATGACATTAAAGCTGGATTGGAAAATGCTCTTCTTGCTGTGTTGCCATCATTGGAGTTTCCACTGCCGTTTGATTTCTATTAATATGCTTTTCCCAAGCCATTTTGAGTGCTTTCCCTTAAATCTTTCCAGAGTTGAATTACACTTCGGCAAATGTTTATTTATATAATTGACGAAGGCTTTCACTTTTTCATTTACTGACTTAATGGTCTCGTCATTTAAATATTTTTGCGCGATACCTTCCAAAATGTGCTGTTGTACGTCGTCTCCTGAGCGATTGTTGTTGCTCCAAATGTCAACCAGCTCAGCACGACTAAACACATATGGTACTAGAAAAATTTGATTTTTTCGAAAACGTGTGGATTCGGACAAAAAGGATAAGGTTCTTATTAATCTGCACACTTTTATTAACAGTTTCTCACTTACAACTTTTTGCAACGCTTTGCCATGCAAAAGTACTGATCCACGGAATACAACTACATTTGTTAAGTTCGTTCTAAAAATACACATAAACAAAACACAGTACAATTGGACAAAAACACAAAACAACGACACAAACATTGGTTAACTATAGTTTTACATACCTGGACAATCGTTTTCCATATTAGTCCGTTTCACTTTTGTGTAAACTTTCCCCAGAACAAACAAAGTTGCAACATTTTTCCCGCCAATTTCATACAAAACAGGCGGTAAATAATCAGCTGACTTTAACAGCGCGCGAGCAGAACAGTATTGCTCCACATTTAAAAATAAAATATTTTTTTATCTAACAAGGGTGTTTAAAAATTAAAAATCAACATTTTAAAATACTAAACAAAACAAAAATTGACTTTATGCCAAAAAAAAGGGGGAAAAAACCACAGTGCGTTGACGGTTTGCCTACGGTTGCAGCACCATTAATGCGGTGGTATCTTAACGAACCAGGTTAACTTTGCAACGAGAAAACCAAGTTGGTTTAACCAGACCATCAATTTTATGCCGAACTTTTTAATCTAGAAAATAAGCCTGTTTGTATCCATTGAAAATGAACAGGTACCGTGTAACAAAAAGGTGTTAGCACATCGCCCGTAAGTCCAAACACTCATTGTTTTGTTTTTATTTTATTTCATATGTTATTAGTGATTTTTTTTTAAACGTGCTCTAAAGCTTTGTAGTAGTTGCATCTCATATTTACACTAGAGCGTCTTATTGCATAAAAACAGAACTATACATAGCGCAGCATCCAAAACGTGCGTTTCATTTATGATACAGAAATATAGTACATAAAACATATAATTAAATTTTTGAATGCAAATAGTTAACAGAAATATAAGAATAACAGTATGAGATAAATAAATTACATTTAGCCAATACTATAAAATCAAACTCCGGTGATTGTTGATAAAATCTATGCTTCCTCATCTGAAATGACAATTTCAGTGTCTATTAAAGTGTCTTGGCGTTGCTTTCTTTGATGGTGCTGCGCTGGGCTACTACTGTTCTTTTTTTTGATCGAGGATACAGTGGCATTAAGACTAGAAACTGACATGATTTTTAGTAAGTGGGCAGCAGGTGCATCCCATGCCTCGCCATTGAGCAGCGTTTTTGCAAACGAATGTTCATTATCAACATCATGTTCATAATATTTAGTATTTGTGCTGCGTGCAGCAGCAGTCTTCACTCTCATAACATTATAAACTATCGCAGGAGCAGCCGTGGTAGGAGTCTTAGCTGAAGGCTTGGTTTCTGTTTCCGACTCCAAATCGCTCAAATCGATATTTTCATTGAAGCTGTCCACAAAGGTATCGACATCCTCATCCGATTCATCGTGCGCATCCTCATCGTAGCTGTCGCTTTCAATTTCGCTGTCGTGATGCGTTTTGAGGCTATTGGTTATTTGTGTGTGCGCCTGCTCTTGAGCTGCTTGTGCAGCTTGAGCACTGGTGCAGGGCATTTCATCATCGATTACTGTTGTATAATTTGTTGCGGGCGACGTTGCTGCGACCTGCATCTGCTTCTCCTTTATCCGTGCCTCACGCTGCTCCCCTGCGGTAAAATCCTGCTCGCGCGCAAATCTGTAAAAAAAATATAAGAATTAGGTAATCTGCTAAGTACTTTCAATTGGTCACTTGCTTTTCGATTATATCACTAATCTTAGTTTTCTTCTTGTTGTTTTCATTAAGCTTAGCCAGCAACGAGGGATCCGATGTCGCTGGATCCTTTGAGTTTGCCGTAAAATGTGTAACGGTTTCGTAGAGATCCGTCTTACGCCTCGCCTGCAGCAGGCGTCCCACTTTGACAAAGGCATCATGTGCTGCAAAAAAATTTTAGTAAGTTTGTTGTTATGACCAGTGTTTAAATTCTATAATTTTTTCCAAAGGTAAAATTATTATATGCACTTTAAGTTTTCAGATGCTTTTCTGAGCCTTATTTTGTTTAGTACATATATGTAAAGACAATTTGAATTTATGGCGTATATACAGGGCTGCCACAGAAAACGCTAATGAAATTGACTTCCGCTAGTAGCAATTCCGCCCGAACAATTTCATGGTGCCACAGAATACCGAATAATTTCATTTTTAAGTGTGGGCACCAACCCTATCGGACTTGGCTGCTAAGGGCTGACACCTTGCCAGACTTAATAAGCAAAGGGTTTGTTTACCACCTTTTTATACTCGATACCGAAGGTAAAGAGTATATTGGGTTTGTGCAATGTCCGTCATGGTGTCCGTCTGTCCGTCCGTATGTTCGCAACTTTTTTCAAAACCCTTCAAGTTAGAGACTTCAAACTTTGCAAATCTCTTTATCTATGGCATAGTAAATTAAAGTGTCAAGATTGGAGCTCTACGATAACTAGGGGGCTAGCAAATCGATAAACTCGATAACGCAAAATCGATAGATCCAGCTATTTCGCAAGCCCTTACAGCTAGAACTACCAAATTTGGGGAGAAAATAGCTACAAACAACCCTTAAAAAACTGCATCAAAAATTTTGGAGCCACGCCCACCCATACCGCCCCCAGCCCACCCGCAGTTTAACACCAAGAATGCCCATATCTTCTACAGTTTTTGAGCTAGAGCCATCAAATTTGGTTCCAAGATAGGTGTTGACGATCCCCAACCCAATTCATAAAAACTTTGGATGCCACGCCCAGCTATACTGCCCTATCCGCCCTCAACCACCCCAACGCTTCGCTAAAACCGGTAGTGCGTGTATCTTCCAAAGTGTTTGAGCTAGAGTCACAAAATTTGGTAGGTAGATAACTGGAAACTACCCCCCAAAAACAGCATCAAAGTTTTGCGGCCCCACCTACCCATTCCGCCCCCAACCCCCTCGCAGCTTAAAAACAGAAATGCTTATATCTATTACAGTTTTTAAGCTAGAACCACCAAATTTTGTGCCAAGATAGGTGATTACAACCACCAAAAAAATGCATAAAAACTTTGGATGCCACGCCAATCCATACTGCCCAAGCTGCCCTAAACCGCCCCAATGCTTCACTAAAAACGGGAATGCGTGTATTTTCCAAAGAGTTAAAGCTAGAGTCACCAAATTTGGTAGGAAGATAGCTGTTAACGATCCCCAAAAACTGCATCAAAAATTTGGAGCCAAGCTCCCCCGTTCTCTAGCCCCTTGCATTTTGCTTTAAGCTAGAGCCGCCAAATTTGGTGCCAATATTGGTGATGAAGAAACCCAAAAAACTTGGAAGGCTCCCCCCACCCATACCGCCCCCAGCCCCCCTTCCACCATATTCTACTAACTTTGAGCTAGAGTCACCAAATTTGGTATGAGGATAGCAATTAACATCATAAATAGATCTGCAGCAAAACTTTGGACGCCACGCCCCCCCATACCAGCCCCCAGCCACCCTTCCACCATATTCTACTAATTTTGAGCTAGAGTCACCAAATTTGGTATGAGGATAGCAATTAACATCACAAACAGATCTGCAGCAAAACTTTGGACGCCAAGCCCCCCATACCAGCCCCCAGCACCCAGCCCCCCTTCTACCATATTCTACTAACTTTCAGCTAGAGTCACCAAATTCTGTTTGAGGATAGCAATTGACATCATAAATAGATCTGCAGCAAAAGATTGGATACCACGCCCCCCCCCTTACCAACCCCAGCCCCCCTTCCCACAAATTTTACTATTTTTGAGCTAGAGTCACCAAATTTGGGAGGAAGATAGTTGTTTGGCATCCCCATCTGCACCAGACAATCTTTGAGGCAGCCTACACCCCTGCCGTATCCACACACCATTGCAATCAGCTCTCTTTTAATCTGTTTTACTACTGGTATCGAGTATACCGCAGTCGGGTGCGTCCGACTGCAACGTTTCTACTTGTTTAATTTTAACATTGCAGAATAAGTGGTTTTTAATATGTTTTGTGTTTCAATTACTTTTTTGAATTTATTTATACAGTAATTGACTGTTTTAAGCTTATTAAAATACAAATATAGCAATTCAATTTTGGCGGGAAAACAATTAAAGTTATTCGGCACTCTAGTGGCTGTCTGGCAACTATTTGTGACTGGCAGCAATCAGCTGTTCAAAAATCATCACCAGAGTGATTTAACTGAAATTGCACACAAAAGCAATTGGCTATTGGTCATCGAAGAGCTTCGGCAGCAAAAAATAGGAAAAGGACCGTGCAGCGAAGGCTTCTCAGTTTTGAATCTGATCCGTTTGCGCAATCTGACGATACGGAAGTGGTTTGTTATGGCTCTGCCATTTTGCAGATGATCCGTGTTCAAGGCGTTGCCACCTGGCGGAATTACAACTGCCCACAAATGTTTTCATAAATTGCACAAGAAGTAATAGAATTTTTCACTTAAACTTGTTTTAACTTGAAAGAGCTATTTTTTTAATGCTTAATTAAAGGAAAACCTAAGTGGTTCCTTATATATTTTTATACTCGATACCGAAGGTAAAGATTATATTGGGTTTGTGCAATGTCCGTGTGTCCGTCTGTATGAACGCAACTTATTTCCACACCTTCAAGCTAGAGACTTGAAACTATCCAAATGTCTTTATCTATGACATAGTAAATTAAAGTGTCAAGATTGGAGTTCTACGATAACTAGGGGGCTGGCAAATCGATAAACTCGATAGCGCAAAATCGATAAATCCAGCTATTTCGCAAGCCTTTACAGCTAGAACTTCCAATTTGGGAAAAAGATAACAACCCTTAAAAAACTGCATCAAAAATTTTGGAGCCACGCCCACCCATTTCGTACCCAGTCCCACGCAGTTTAAAACCAAAATTGCCTCAAGATTGTTGATGAAGAAACCGAAAAAAATTGGATGCCGCCCCAATCCATACCGCCCCCAGCCCCCCTTCGACCAAATTCTACTAACATTGAGCTAGTCACCAAATTTGGTAGGAGGATAGCAATTGACATATACATAGATCTGCAGCAAAAATTTTGGTGATACGCCTCCATACCACCCACAGCCCCCTTTCCCTACCTTTAACAAACTTTGAGCTAGTGTCACCAAATTTGGAAGGAAGATGGCTTTTTGGCATCCCCATCTGCATCAGACAATCTTTGTGGAAGCGTACGCCCCAGCCGTATCCGCACCCCATTGCAATCAGGTCTTTTTGATCGGTTTTATTACTGGTATCGAGTAGACCGCAGTCGGTTGCGTCCGACTGCAATATTTCTACTTGTATTTTAATTGATTTTTTTTTAACAATACTTAGAGCATCCCCATAACAAAGAGTAAGTATACGTTTTAAATTATAAAACAAGTAAATTGTTTGGAAAAAGTGGCAAGAACTCGTTATGATTAGCAAATTTACCTTTATAAAAGTATGTGAAAGTATTGAAAATCTCTCGGACAAATTGGTTAAGTTTTCGATTTCAATTGCACTAACCACTAAAAACTCTATAGATAAGTTTAATAAACGCGGTCAATAATGTTGCTCGACCTAGTTTTTAGTTAAAAACTTGATATTCGCATGCAGTTGAGGTTCTTTCAGATTTGAAACAAAGTAACGAATTGTCCTTACCATTAGAGCGATAGCAAAAATAGTTGGCTCAAGTCTCCAAGGAAACAATTGAAAAACCGGGAGCCGTTGAAGAACCTAATTTTTACAATTTTACATCTTACAATAAATAATCTGCAAACACGATAAGTTTTTCTAAATTGGTCAGTCGATACATGACGAAACACTTTAAGAACAGTAGCGATCAAAGCTGGTATGATGGCAAAAATGAGGTTAAGGCCTTAAGTCATTTTTACCAGTCATAACAAACTTTAGCCCACTTGTCTAAAGTATATACTCACTTGAAAAAATTGCAAAACTTAGTGTTTGTTTTTTGGCTTGCAAGCAATAGGTTATTGATGGTGCTGATATTTTTATCGCAGTTGTATACTGAGAAAAAGGGTATTGGAGTTTTGTGCAAAAGTATAAAAGAAATCAACTCTGGTTTGGTGATACATATGAAGCATTTTGACGACCTACGTCCTGAGGCCTGAGCCGAAATGCTAAAATAAAACATGCACAAGAGAAGTTTGCGATAATCTCCAACGAAATAAAATAAGCAGTAAATATTGGTGGAGTATCGGCAACCATTGATATGTCGGCGTTAGATATTAAAGAAAAAGGAAGTTTGCAGCATAGGCTGAAGAAAACATTAAAAAACTCATACCCTACTCAGAATTTCAATTTTGCTATACTGAACTCTATAATGAATTTCTCGACAACAGCTTATCATATATTAAGTGAGACTGAGAAGGGTCAAAAACCAAAAACAATTTGACTTGAAAAATAATAATAACACTCCTTAAAGATTTCAAGAGAATTTTTAAAGAATGATATTATTTCGAAGACGTTTCGTCTTGTGAATACGACTTAAAAAGAATATTAAGTTATTTGCACAAAGTAGCCCTTATATACTCGATACCGAAATTAGATATTATATTGAGCATGTGCAATGTCCGTCATGGTGTCTGTCCATTTGTCCGTTTGTGTGAACGCAACTTTCTTTAACACCCTTCAAGCTAGCGACTTGAAACTGTCCAAATACTATCTTAATCTATGGCCAGGACAGATAAAAATAAAGATTGGTGATCTACGATAACTAGGGGCTGGCTAATTGATAAATTCGATAACTTCAAATCGATAAGTCCACCTGTTTCGCACATCCTACAGCTAGAACTTTCAAATTTGGAAAGAAGATAGATACTAGCAACCTCCAAAAACTGCATCAAGAATTTTGGAGCCGCGTCTGTTCCGCCCCCACGCATTTCGAAATCAGAAACGCCATAAATACTCTTTAATTTTTATACTCGATACCGAAGGTAAAGAGTATATTGGGTTTGTGCAATGTCCGTCATGGTGTCTGTCCGTCTGTCCGTCCGTATGTTCGCAACTTTTATCCACACCCTTCAAGTTAGAGACTTCAAACTTTGCAAATCTCTTTATCTATGGCATAGTAAATTAAAGTGTCAAGATTGGAGCTCTACGATAACTAGGGGGCTGGCAAATCGATAAACTCGATAACGCAAAATCGATAGATGCAGCTATTTCGCAAGCCCTTACAGCTAGAACTACCAAATTTGGGGAGAAAATAGCTACTACCAACTCCCAAAAAACTGCATCAAAAATTTCGGAGCCACGCCTACCCATACCGCCCCCAGCCCCCCCGCAGTTTAACCCCAAGAATGCCCATATCTTCTACAGTTTTTGAGCTAGAGCCATCAAATTTGGTTCCAAGATAGGTGTTGACGATCCCCAATCAAATTCATAAAAACTTTGGATGCCACGCCCAGCTATACTGCCCTATCCGCCCTCAACCACCCCAACGCTTCGCTAAAACCGGTAGTGCGTGTATCTTCCAAAGTGTTTGAGCTAGAGTCTCAAAATTTGGTAGGTAGATAACTGGAAACGACCCCCCAAAAACTGCATCAAAGTTTTGGGGCCCCACCTACCCATTCCGCCCCCAGCCCCCTCGAAGATTAAAAACATAAATGCTTATATCTATTACAGTTTTTAAGCTAGAACCACCAAATTTTGTGCCAAGATAGGTGATTACAACCTCCAAAAAATGCATAAAAACTTTGGATGCCACGCCAATCCATACTGCCCAAGCTGCCCCAAACCGCCCCAATGCTTTACTAAAAACGGGAATGCGTGTATTTTCCAAAGAGTTAAAGCTAGAGTCACCAAATTTGGTAGGAAGATAGCTGTTAACGATCCCAAAAAACTGCATCAAAAGTTTGGAGCCACGCTCCCTATTCCCTAGCCCCTTGCATTTTGAAACCTATATTTTCCACAGCTTTTGAGCTAGAGCCGCCAAATTTGGTGCCAAGATTGGAAGTGAAGAAACCCAAAAATTTTGGATGGCGCCCCCACCCATACCGCCCCCAGCCCCCTTTCCGCAATATTCTACTAACTTTGAGCTAGAGTCACCAAATTTGGTATGAGGATAGCAATTAACATCATAAATAGATCTGCAGCAAAACTTTGGACGCTCACGCCCCCCATACCAGCCCCCAGCCCCCCTTCCACCATATTCTACTAACTTTGAGCTAGAGTCACCAAATTCGGTATGAGGATAGCAATTAACATCACAATCAGATCTGCACCAAAACTTTGGACGCCACGCCCCCCCCCTCCAGCCCCCAGCCCCCCTTCTACCATATTCTACTAACTTTGAGCTCAGAGTCACCAAATTCTGTTTGAGGATAGCAATTGACATCATAAATAGATCTACAGCAAAAGATTGGATGCCACGCCCCCCCTTACCAACCACAGCCCCCCTTCCCACAAATTTTACTATTTTTGAGCTAGAGTCACCAAATTTGGGAGGAAGATAGATTTTTGGCATCCCCATCTGCACCAGACAATCTTTGAGGCAGCCTACACCCCTGCCGTATCCACACACCATTGCAATCAGCTCTCTTTTAATCTGTTTTACTACTGGTATCGAGTATACCGCAGTCGGGTGCGTCCGACTGCAACGTTTCTACTTGTTTTTAATTATATTAAACTGGCCAACAATTTTGCCAACTCAACTACCTTATATTTATGCAAAGATGGACACAAAACTCTGAAATTGTATTTGGTAGTGCATTTGTCGATGTCATTTGCCGACAAAGAAAAAGAAAAATATCGAAAATCTCGACAAGCAGGCCCAGCAAGAAACGTAACATACGCACATGTTCTTGGTTGCTGCTAACCCGCCGCATGTTTTACAATAGAATGGCCGCTTAGCGCAAATGCAACTGAAACAAAAACATCTGCACATGCTATCCGCTTCCACGCTCGCTGATACTTAGTGAAGCTAAGGCAAAACAAGGCATAGCTGCGAAGGATCCCAGCTCTAATGCATGAGAAAAAGCCTTTTTATATATAGAATAAAACAGGCGCTGCAGGAGAATGGAATTCGAGCAAAAACGTTTAAAGTTTCAAACAGGAATACAAAATACAGTCTTCAGCTTTTACTGTACCGCAGAATTGCCACATCGAAATACAACCCAGACGTCGTCTGTTCGGCTGCGGCCAGATCTCACAGGGCACCGCAATTGCAAGCAAAAAAGTGACTTATGCCAGTGCTTTAAGATCAGGACTGGCGCCTCCTGCCTCTAAAAAGTCGTAAAACATGGGAACACAAACACGCCACAGGACAACAAACCACCAGAGCGGCAACAAAGCAGTTTCGAAATACATATTTTTACACTGCAGTAGAGCTCGGTGGAGTTATGTCATTCATGCATACAACTATGAAAGATTTAAAGCGTAATCAACATCGTTTTTATTAAAATAAATAACACCCGTCAACATAGTCTAAGACCTCGCTATAAATAGCTACTCGAGAAGCACAAACAAATATAATAATAAGAGGATACGTATTCATGGAAAGTCATCCCGATAATAAGAATCGGTTGGCGTGGCACCACAATTTGTATGGTGAGGCTCTATATACATATACGAAATTCGTTTCCTTAATTGGGAGCTATGCTACAACAAAGACGGACTGAGAGCAATGGGATGGGACGGATGTAGGTATTCATACGCTCATAGGATTTTTTAAGCTTTTCGCTTCTGCTGACGCAATCACTCCCCCTAAGTATGTATTAGAATATCTCATTCGACTACAAAACTTAACATTCTGAACGCAGCATTTTAAATCTATTCAAATATTACTTCGCTGCTTACCTATGCGCTTCATTTCGAATGTAACCAATCCCAGATCTTTCTCCTTGTTGCAGTGCTCTAGCAGCTGCAGCACATCATGGTAATCCGGAAACTCGTGCATTCGATTGACAAATGCGGAGAGTGTCCGATTAAATTGTGGATATGGCGTATCCTTAAAAAGAATGGGCTGCTTCAACTGGCGATGGGCGCTTTTACTCTCACCGGTTAGATCACAGATTTTTTCATAGATTTGACAAGCACGTTTTTTATAGCGCTCCACCTGTAGGTAACTGGACTCATCATCGTCATTCCAGTCGACATCAGCCTGTTCCAGTGCGCTAATACGTTTCGTTATGGTGTATAATGTGCGATTAAGTTTTCTAATACGATCGTCGGTGCGTTTGTTGCCCGTTGTAAGTGCAGGAGTTGTCTCAACGGCTTTTTTTTTTGTTTCAAGTGTTGCAGCAGCGGGCTCCTGAACCTTTTGCAGCGCTTCCAGTTCCGCTTCTTCCTCAAATAGATCCACCGCTTTGGCTTTGCGGCGCACTTTCAGCTCTTCCACCACACATTTAAGATGAACATAAATCATGTCCGGCTCGTTGCGCATGCGCTCCATTGTCTGCACCAATTGCTTGCGAAAGCCGCGTGATCGCACAAAACTCTCATGTACACTATAATAATATTTTAACAATTTAATTTCAATTAGGCGTTCCATATCGTTTGAATTGTCTAGCTCGCGACATAGCTGTAACAGTGTTGTATACTCAGGCACCAAGGGAAAGTGAGCAGAGGGCACTGGTGCGGATATTTCACCATTCAGATCGGTTGCAGCTGTTGAGCCAGCCGGAGTTATTGTTGCACTTTTTTTTTTATTTTGCTCTTGTTCCATCTTCTCAGTAGGCGGCGTTGTGGGCGGTGATTCGACTAAAAAAATAGTGGGTGGATGGTCCTTTGGTTTCTGCATTTCCTGTTGTTGAGCAAGATGCTTGCGCCACTCCTCGTCGGATTTTTTCAGCACGGTTATGGGCTGCACACGCTTGGTCAGAGGTTTATAAGCTGGCACAATGCTTGCGTTAGGAAATGATTGTTTAGCTGCAACTGTGAGAGCTGCCGGTGGCGGCGGCGGTGGGGTCGTTGTCGGTGTCAGCTGTGGTGTAATGCTTGTCGTCGACGGCAGATTGAGTAAGAGCGGCTCATTTAAGGCTGCTGCGCAGTGCGGAGGCGTGGCCAGCAAACGCAAAGGAGGCGTTGCGCCAGCTGTTACAGACTGTATGTGCTGTATAGTGGTTGCCAATGATGATTTCGTGCCGGCTATGGGTTTTATTTTATAAGGCAAATGGCGTGCGGCGCTACTTAAAATCAAGGGCTTGCTCAGCATTGGCATTGAGGTAATTTTGGCTAGCTGCGGCAGTGCTGGCACAGGTGTTAAAGTGCTCATTGAAAGATGAGCTGGCGGCGGCGGGGTAAGCGCCGCTGCAGCAAGCGGCTGTTGCTTCTCCTTTTGAGTACAGAGGGCATTTGCACTGTGCGCCGGCGGCGGCACTTTTTGGGCAGGTGGGAGCAATTGCAGTGACTTTTGCTGTATCGGCTCAATTTTTTGTAGAGCGGGCAAGTTCTGAAGCGCTTGCGGATTGTTTTTAAGGGGTAGTTTTTGTGTAATTAATAATGACTGTAAAGATCGCTGCGTACTAAGCTGATGCTTTTGATTTTCCAACATGAGTTTTGGGTTTTTTAAAGTCGATTTAAGCGGTTTATGCTGTGACACCTGCTGAAGTTGAGTTATTGGTGGTGAAGGCTTTTGGGTCTGTTGCATCTCCAGTGTTTGTGTCCTTTGCTGCTGTTGCAGCGTAGACGTTGATGCCTTCAGCTTTGTTTGTTGTAGTTCTTGCAGTTGCAGCATTGCCGTCGTCTTTTGAATCATCGACATCGATATCTCCATTGGTTTCTGCAGCTGCTGTTGACTCATGGACGTAAATGTCTTATGTTCCAGTTGGGCCAATGTCGGATTTCGTTGCTGCTGTTGTTGTATTGTTGGTTTCTGCTGTGCGAGCATTGTTTGCTTTTGCGTTGTCGGGGTTTTTTTTTGATGTTGTGTAGCTGCCGTTTGCGCCGCTTTAGACGCCAGCATCTGTGGGCTGGGCACACTAGTAATAGTGGCCAGTGTTGTTGTTGGAGCTTTCGACCAAACGCTTATATTTTGTCCTGCACTTGCTAACTTAAGTCGTTTGCACTTGACGCTATTCTTGTTGATGCTGTTATTATTGTTGTTGTTGTTCATTTTGTTATTATTGTTGCTTTTAAAACTGGCGTTGCTGTTGTTGTGTTTCGTTACCGTTATTCCACTGGGTATGTGCATTGATCTGTTTAATAAATAATATGTTTTAAAGTATACTCAATAGAAAACGTTTAAATTACGATATCTCAATATTATGATTGTGATCTCTATGAATAATATATTCATGAATCGGTTTTGCTAGTAAAATTTATTTAATTGAAAAAGCATTAATCCTAGTCAATAGCAATTTTTTTTGTCTCGAGTTGATAAATTATTTTTGGTAACACTCTTAAACTAAATTTTTTTGTCTTATTTCCTAAAAGTTTGCTGTTACTATTTAATGGAAAATGCAAGTTAACTAACTAACTTACTGGTAACACTAATTACCTGTATGTTCCGACAACTGTTTCGGTGAGCGCTGGTGTGTTTGGCTTAGTTTTGATCTCAGCAACGGGCTCTACAATTGATGCCTTTGGTATGTGCAACAGTTTACTACTAGATATGGACTTTGTGGTGGGCATCTTAGTTTGTTCTCGACGCGCTCGTTTAGCATTTGGTGGGCCCTAGACAAGAGCAAGAGTTATATATTTAAAACGACCTGTTGGTTTAGGTCGTTGAAATTGCATTTGAACAAAACATAACAAACAAAAAAACACTGATACAGCTGTGTGAGTGGCAAAGTGTGTAGAGTTTTAAGGCGCGCCGCTAAATGCTTTGTAGAGTAAAATATCATTTTGCACTGGCCATGTAAAGAATAGCCAATTCAGTAATAGCTACAAGTTACATTGCAAATTTTTGTTCTATGAACGCAGTTTCACAAACATAACTCTTTTTATATTGAATATTTAACATTTGTAAAGTGCAGCAGAGTCAGCTCTTCTAGTGGCAGCACTGGGCGGATGTGCAAGTGTGTGCGTGTCGAGTTATTGGTATGCAAATGTATTTGTAGGTGACAATATAAAAGCAGCGCGAAAGACATGTTCGTACACCCAATTTTGAATATTCAGATACACACATACACACAAAACTATAACCTATACACACACACGGCAACGCGAAAATACACACAACCAAACAAAAAATTATTATAAATACAACTGTACTTTTCTACACCAACTAAACACAGAATGCACATTTACCTCCTCCTCTGAGTCCGAGCTCAAATCCACATATATAACCGATGTCATAGTCGAAAATCACTATATAATTAATTTTTATTCGATGTGTCTTTTTTAGTAATATATCTTGACATTTGGCTAAACCGAGCAACTACTATTGTTGCCAGATAGTTTTTAACGCATATATTATGTATTACGTCTGTCTTTAAATTGGTTTCGCCTGCGATTATATTGTTGCCTTGCATTTGTTTTCACAGGCTAACTTGCTCAGACTTTTGTAGAGTTTAATTGCGTACAATGCTGCCATATTTGTTGGTGAATAGTGGCAGGAAAGGGAACCTTTATTTAACTATCGATAAACTAGTACATCCCCAGTACAGTGTTGAGAATCTTCACAGAAATATACAAATGACACGTCGTGCTCAATTCGTATGTTTTCGTTTCTTAAGCATCGTTCATTCGGTTTTCGTCATTAGAAGCGGTAGCTGTGTCCGCTGGGGTATTTCGAAAGAGGAGTAAAGCTTTCTAAATTTTTTGAAGAAAGTTCTTCAATACTACTTTTAAGTATATATACCTGCCGAACGTTAAAACAAGTCAAATATTATGGGAAGTAAGTGTAATAGCAACATCGGCATGTCAATTTATATGTGTCACGCCAAGTGTAGAAAATAAAGCGACCGCCTCGTCAACACCCCCATACTTGCTTACGTATACAAAATAAAAAACTTAATTTGGTGCCGCTTACTTAGTGCAGACATTAAAAAGGAAAAAATCTTTTAAACTAACAAAGCTTACGACTTATTTGCTTGTAATTCATTTATTTGCAGTAAAATTCCTTGAAGTTATCAAGCCCTTTTGCAGTATATTGCCGGAAATTGCAAAGCCCGAGCGCAAAGTAAGTAATGCTTCACAGTTGTTAGACAACTATATTAAAAAGTGAACAGATTGTATATATGTGTATTCACCATCGATAGGGCATTAGTGTTGCAGATGCGCACGTTTCTGCATTAATTTTGGGGCAACTGCATGCGCCACGCAAACAGTTGTGCTTTCGTCGTAGATCAAAATCAACAAGTTTGTCGAAGTCGCATTTTATTTTTACCCATGTTTCGTTCATAAAAAATTTTTTAAGGTAGCTGCTACATTTTTATTATAACAGCATAAAGTTTTGCCATACGACTTGTTGCCATAAAACAGCATATTTTACACAACTTTGACAAACAGTGGTAAAACGTATTTCGACGTGGACATGTCAAACTTCGGGCAACACGAAGCAAGCGAATGACGCTGTGCGACGTCAGCTTCGTGTTATTGTGTTGACTCGACCATATGATGAACAACATTTGTGTTTAGACCCTTCACACATACTCGGATGTAGGTCAAAAAAGCGTTACCTAAATGACGGCCAACTGTAGTGTTTTTTTTTTTTTTTTTTAGTAAACGTTTGCAAGGTATAATGGTTTTATGGAAAAAAATTAACAAACTTTGGATGCCACGCTCACCCTAGCCCAAATATTACCACTTGTTAAAGTTGTCTACCATACTAATATGAAATTTTTTTATTAGATTAAGTTGTTTTTTATTGTTCCGCTTAGTACGTTAAAAACAGCATACATACGTACATACATCAGTCCTTGTGATAGCAAACAAATTTTTTAAAGTTCTAATGTATTATTTCTTGTGTTTTTTGCAGATTCAATTCAGAGAAAAGGTACTATGGACAGCCATAACACTTTTTATTTTTCTGGTCTGCTGTCAGATTCCATTGTTTGGCATCATGAGCTCCGATTCAGCGGATCCATTTTATTGGATACGTGTGATCCTCGCTTCGAATCGTGGCACACTTATGGAGTTAGGCATCTCACCCATTGTGACATCGGGTTTGATAATGCAGCTTTTAGCTGGCGCCAAGATCATTGAGGTCGGCGATACGCCCAAAGATCGTGCTCTGTTCAATGGCGCTCAGAAGCTGTTCGGCATGGTTATAACAATTGGCCAGGCGATTGTCTATGTTATGACTGGCATGTACGGTGATCCATCTGAGATTGGCGCCGGCGTTTGTCTGCTGATAATTATTCAGCTGTTCGCTGCTGGTCTAATTGTGCTTTTGCTTGATGAGCTGCTACAGAAGGGATATGGCTTGGGCTCTGGTATATCGCTTTTCATTGCGACCAATATTTGCGAGACGATTGTGTGGAAGGCTTTCTCACCCACAACGGTAACAACGGGACGAGGCACTGAGTTCGAGGGCGCTGTAATTGCTCTGTTCCATTTAATGGCCACACGCAATGATAAAGTGCGTGCTCTGCGTGAGGCTTTCTATCGCCAGAACTTACCCAATTTGATGAACCTACTGGCCACAATTTTGGTGTTTGCTGTCGTTATCTACTTCCAAGGCTTTCGCGTCGATTTGCCTATCAAGAGCGCCCGTTATCGCGGCCAGTATAGCAGCTATCCAATTAAACTATTCTACACATCCAACATACCCATTATTCTGCAGTCGGCGCTGGTCTCCAACTTGTATGTCATCTCCCAGATGTTGGCCGTCAAATTCCAAGGCAATTTCTTCATCAACTTGCTTGGTGTATGGGCCGATGTTGGCGGTGGTGGCCCAGCACGATCATATCCTATTGGCGGCCTATGCTATTATCTGTCGCCACCGGAGAGTGTTGGTCACATTCTCACTGATCCCATACACGCGCTGCTCTACATTGTCTTTATGCTGGGTTCCTGTGCATTCTTTTCCAAGACATGGATCGATGTCTCTGGCAGCTCAGCCAAGGATGTAAGTTTGCAATGACACCTTTGCTTCTTTTCGAGTAATATTTGTTTTTAATTTAACAGGTTGCCAAGCAGCTTAAAGAACAGCACATGGTGATGCGCGGCCATCGCGAGAACTCAATGATTCATGAATTGAATCGTTATATTCCAACGGCTGCTGCTTTTGGCGGCTTGTGCATTGGTGCTCTGTCCGTTATGGCCGATTTTCTGGGCGCTATTGGATCGGGCACGGGTATTTTGCTGGCTGTGACAATCATCTATCAATACTTTGAGATATTTGTTAAGGAACAATCTGAAATGGGTGGCATGGGAACGCTGCTGTTCTAAGCAGCCAAAACCACACTTTAAAAACCAACAACAACATTACCAGCACAGAATACTACATCATACTTCCCATATGTCAGCTGGCACCGCCAAACTTTAGTTAGAATAGATTTGGTTTATATTCAAAATGTAAGACTTCATTGCCTAAGTTCACCGAATAATAAAACATTAAATCGTTAACACGATAAACCAAGCAATCATTATTAAAGAAAATAATAATTTAAATCACTCGACAAAATTTGTCATAATAAACAAACGTAAAATAGATGTTGGTTATTTTTCTTCTTCACACGATCTAAGAGCCAAAAGCATTTAGAATCAGTTGATTATTGTTTACTTTTCCAGCTCATCTGACCACCGCTTTAGTTAAGGCCTAACGTTTTGAACAAAAGTGTTTTATTTGAAATTAGATGACAAAAATGTGCATCTTTTTAAATTTGTTTTAACTCCAAATCAGCTGATTTTAGAAGGCCCTTGTCGGGAGAACTAGACTTGGCAGCACTACTAAAAAAATGCATGATGACTTAATTTAAATCTTCGATATCTTCGGTTTTTCTCAACCGAATTCGATAAAAGTTTTAAATTTCACGAATTAATCAAAGTTTGTATGGACATTTTTAAAAAAAAAAAAAATTAGTTAAGGAAAAACAAGCTTATGAATCTTCAAACGAAAACTAAAGACCCAACCAAACGTTGATTTTTTTCTTAAAGACTCGCGGCACGCAAAGTTTCAACATATGCTACGCTAAGTATCTGCCCAAACGATGCTTACGCAAGAATTCGTTAAGTTATTTTTTTAACGAATGCTGTTAAGCCTGCATGCATGGTTTGACTGGAGTGAAAACATCCATGAATGCTGAGCAATACAGAGCTGTCGTTAATTTTTTATTCTATGGAAAATATTTTAAAAAAATTGTTAAATCGTCATTTTATTGTTTACTAGATCTTTAAAAATATGTATATGTTTTTAACATGGTATTACTGTATATTTATTTATTTTTTATTTATTTATTTATTTAATGTCGGCTATGAGCAGCTGACAAATCAAAATTAACTATAATTATAATATTAAAATAATATAATATAAAATAAATAATTATAATATCTAAAATAAATTTCAAAATTAAGATAAAAAATTTAAAAAGTTAACGTTAAAGCTCTGGGAAATTCCAAATAAATATAACTGGTCCAACATTTGTTGCGTGGATTGGGAAAAACCCAGAAAAACCCAATCAGACCAGTGGAAGATTAGTGATTAGTGGTTACGATTAGATAAGGCAGAAAGGATAGATCGTTTTAGTACTGGAGTCGAGGTCTCCAGAGAGACAAGAGAATAAAGTTTGTTATAGTCAGAACATAATACACGAAATGGTTCATGAATTAAATAGTTGCTCGAGCAACGATCGAGGCTGAGGGGTAGGAAGTTACGTGTGGATCTAATGGGAACATTTAATTTTATTCGACTTAGAAGAACTGATGAGTCGATATCACCATTAAGTAGATTAGTGACAAATACTACACCATGCATAATTCTACGGTTCAACAAGGAAGGAAAATTAATTAAAAGAAGTCTACTTGGATAGGGTGGTAGGTCTATTCCAGGAACCCAGTTAAAACATCTGAGCGCAAACAGAAGAAATTTCCTCTGCACAGACTCAATTCTATCCCGGTGAAGCCCGTATTGCGGGGACCACACACAAGATCCATACTCCAGGATGGGGCGTACCAATGATGTATATAGCGTTTTAGTGGTGTAGGGATCATCAAACTCTTTTGACCTCGCTTGATGAAGCCAAGTACATTTATGGCCTTATTGACCATCGACGATATGTGAGAATAAATTTTAATTTGCTATCAAGAATGATGCCTAAATCTTTAACTTCAAAAACGCGGACAAGTGGTGAAGCATCAAGCACGTAGTGAGCAGTATGAGGGGAACCTCTACAAAAAGTCATGATTTTACATTTTGAACAATTTAAATTAAGTAAGTTATAACGGCACCAAGCCGACAGTGCCCCCAAGTCCGACTGTAGTAAGTTACATAGAGAATCATCATTATAGGTGAAACATAGCTTTACATCATCAGCAAACATAAAAACACGAGAGTTAGTAATAACAGCAGGAAGATCGTTAATAAATAGATTAAATAGCAATGGTCCCATGTGACTCCCCTGAGGAACACCAAAGGTAACATAAATAGATTTGGATACAGAAGATTTAAAAACTACTTTTTGTGTTCGGCCACACAAGTACTCAGAAAGCCACGACAGGAGTTTTGCTGGAAATCCTATAATATTTAATTTTTGAAGCAGCAAAGAATGACTAACAGAATCAAATGCCTTACTAAAATCTGTGTAAACGACGTCAGTTTGCATTTTGTCCTGAAACCCTTTGATAACTAGTGAGGTAAACTCAAGAAGGTTGGTGGTAGTAGATCTTCGCCTAACAAAACCGTGTTGATAAGGGGATAAAATTGAAGTACATAAGTGCTGCAATTGGGTGCAAATAATTTTTTCAAAGACTTTCGGAATGGCAGACAGCTTAGATATTCCCCTATAGTTTTTAACGTTGGACTTAGAAGAATTTTTATGGAGTGGAATAATAAAAGATTCCTTCCATATACCAGGAAACACAGCTGAGTCAACTGACAAGTTAAATAATTTGTGTAAGGGTTTACAAAGTGAGTTCGCACAATATCTAAGTATACAACCTGGCACTCCATCAGGACCAGGCAAGAAGCCGGGTTTGATAGCGTTGAGGTCGCCTAGCAGCGTACACTCAGTTATAACTGGGACATAAATGCAGTTTGACGCTTGAACTTGAAAAGGATAGGAATTAGTGCAACTGTATGAACTCGATGTGTATACAGATTGAAAATACTCAGCAAAGAGATCGGCCACTGCCTGATCGGTATTTGCTTTTGTATTATCAAGGTAAACCGAGGAAGGCAAGCAAGAAGATTTACGTTTAGAGTTAACAAATTTAAAAAACTGTTTCGGATCGCGGGAAAAGTTTAATCTGCAACGATTAAGATAATTGTTATAACAAATAGTGTTTACAGAAATAAAATTTGACTTTGCAATTATATACAAGGATAAATCTAAAGTATTTCCAGATCTTTTAAATTTTTTATAGGATCTTGTTTTCACGTTTTTTAATTTTGATAGTTCCCTCGTAAACCAAGGTGGTTTATTTTCACTTAAAGGAACAGTGACGGGAACACATATATCCAAATATGAATTCAAAGTCCTGTAAAAAATGGCAATGGCAGTTTCTATATCAGTACAAGAATAAAGTTGATACCAATTAGTATGCTGAAGAAGGTCATTTAATTTAGTAAAGTTAGTTTTACGAAAACATCGTGTCTTTAAACAATTGTTAGATGTTGAGCTATGGTTAAAAAGTTCAAATGAAAGTTCTAAAGTTGGATGGTAGGTATCTTCGGGAAGCACTAAAGGGTGTACTCTACTAACATTACTACAATCAGAGTCAGAAACAAATATTAAATCTAGCATTTTATTACTACTGTTATGCACCCTGTTAACTTGTGATAGGCCTAACTCTAAAAGGCCGTCGATAAAATCATCAGAAGTGGCCGGTAATTGCGCCGAAGATGTGTCATTCACAGACCATAACACATGTGGCAAATTAAAATCACCAACCACTATAAGTTGATCCATATCCGTCAACAACGACGACACAAGCTGCAGGGCATTCAGATAGGATTTGTAAATGTTAATATCAGAATTGGGAGGAATATATGAACAAGTAATATAAAGAGAGCGGCCGCTAAATAATATTTCAACACATATGAACTCAATATCCGGATGATCACAAGATTGAATCTGTTCAGAGGAAATACAGGAATCAACAGCAATGAGAACACCGCCCCCCTTGCGGGAGGTGCGATCGCACCTGTAAAGGTTATACTTCATAGGCAAAACGAAATAATCAGATATATCAGGTTTTAACCAGGTTTCTGTCAGTGCTACTATCTGAGAATCAAAGGATAAGCTGTTTACATATAGCTTAGAAAGTTTAGTGTTAAGGCCTCGAACATTTTGATAGGCCAAGCTAACTACTTTTGTTAGTTTTTTGCCGCCGAAGTTGAGGCAACAGGGTGGCTAACAGTTGGTGCACTACTGAACCTACTATCGTTATTATTAATTTTATGCCTATTCCTTTACTATTCCTTACTCCTTTACAATGAGCTGCGGTGGCCAAAACTTTCCAGAACAAATTGTCGAGAAAAGTTCGGGCGGAACACTCAATTTGAAAGAAGATATGGTTCTGGATTGTTTAAACTTGAACTTTTCAACAGTTATAAATGGAGAGTCTATTTTACTTTTAATGTAGGCACTAACATCATCCAACGAAGTGTCGGATGCTAGCCTAGACACGAAAATAAATTTTTTCAAAGGCACAACAACAAGAGGCTTGTGAGCCCCCGGTGTACCTTCAGTAAGCTTAATAGGCACACAGGCTGTTGGATGAGAAAGATTCGGTGTTAAAATCGGGGAAGGGTTATGGTTTGGATTTCTTGCCGGCGAATTAAAATGCATTAACGGGCTAGCAATAGAACCCGTTGGGGGAATAGCGATAGGTACCAAAAGGGGAGTGGTGACCAAGACCGGAGGAACAGTGAGCGGATTAGGCCCCGAAGTCTTTTTACGCTTCGGCGAATTGCTCAACAACTTGCCTTTTTTGAAGCTCGACTGCAACTCGTTAAAGGAAGTATGCAGGTTATTAAATGCAGTATGCATTGTATTAAAAAAATATGTTAACATTTATTTTCAATGGCATAAAAAAAGAGCACATGGCAACAATGTTCTACCGCTAATGCCATATGGTTTGTTTACATTGCAATAAAAGAAGAGACAAAGCACTTAAGCAACGTATGGCTGTGCGGTTGATGCTCAATGCGTAAGCAAGCTTTTCGTTCATTCTTGCAACGAGTCTTTAAGGAAGAAATCAACGTTTGGTTGGGCCTTAAGGGATTTTACGGGTTTTCCGATTAGAGGGTGGAATCCGACTAGGTATAACCAACAAGAATTCATATAACTGACGCGATATGCTCGAGGCTCACGACTTAAGTAAATCTAGCCTGCGATATTTCTCTCTGAGAGCGTGGTAGCTGCTAGACGACTTCCCAACTCTATATCAGAATTTTTGCATTTGAACGCTCTATTATATGAATTCTTGTTGGTGGTAGCTGCTAGACGACTTCCCAACTCTATATCAGAATTTTTGCATTTGAACGCTCTATTATATGAATTCTTGTTGGTATAACAATAAGGGCCGGTTTCTCAATGTCCAGTTAAAGTGCCAATTAGTTAATCTCGGCATAACTTTAATGCTCGTGCTAAATCAGTTTGGTTTTCTCAATGCAATTTTAACCTTATTCGTTCAGATACTATCGCTCTAATGGTGCTGCCAACTAATTACGAGGAAATCACCTGTTTGGTGTGGTATTTGTTTTGTTTTGTGACTGTCAAATTCGAAACAAATGCTTAAAACATTAATTTTATTGAGCGCGGCTAAAATATATAAGCGCCAACGTAAGAACAACGTTTCGGTTGCTGAGAAGCATGTAGTTAATGTTCTTGTGAAGTCAAACCAAAATATTTTGTAAAATAATAAAACATATACAACGCAAGTGTCGGCTTGAATCAGGTAATTGCCTAACGATGGTTTTAGCGATATTTATATCGGCCCTTTAACGAACGATAAATGTTAGACGGCACTCCGGCATCGGTTAAGTTTATCGCACGCTAAGCCCTAAAGGCCTGTTGTCACATACACCGTAAACCGAAACCGAAACAGAATTCAGTACATTTGCGACTGCGATAGAAACTGCAACAGAAACATCGGTATTTTTCAATTGTTAGCAATAGTAATCGAATTCAGCACATTAGCAACTGAAACCGAAACAAGTACCTTTGACTTTATTCTGTTGCTGTTAACAGACGATCACCTGTTTTCTACAAACGCAGATAACTTGACGCTGGTCAATTCTTTGTGCAATCGATATTTTTGTTTCTGTTTCTGTTTCGGTTTACGGTGTATGTGACACCAGGCCTTAAACGAACATTGATAAACTCAATTTTGACTAAACTTGGGATAGTTACGCTAACCGGACATTGAGAAATCGGCCCTAAAGGCCTGTTTACTCTAGACATAACTTAAAAAAAAATAACTTATCTTAATAAAAAATATCTTAAGGAATAGTTGCATTTACTCTCGATATAAATTAACTTAATAAATCAGTGCGGCAGTGCTGTATAACTATGTAAGCAGTGTTGTTAAACAAAGAAAAATAAACGCGGTATCACATATTGACCACAACAGCATCAAAGCAGCAGCAAAGTGACTTTATAATAATGGATAAAAAACAACAGTAGCTTTTGCAATGTATATGAATTAGATGTTTAATTGTTAAACGTTGTTGACTAACGTTTTGCAAGACTGTTTTCGAACAGCTATTCGTAAATCAACACTGTTCGACGTAAGAAAATTAAGTTATTTCTGCAACCTGCAGGTTCAAAATTAAGATAAGTTATTTTATGTTGAGAGTAAACGCTAACATTGAGAGCCATAAGGTAGATTGAGTCAGCTGACTATTATTATTATTATAATTATTTATTATTATTTTTTCTTAAGTTATGTCTTGAGTAAACAGGCCTTAAGTAACATAAAAATTTTGCGACTATTTTTTGAGATAGCGGTATGCAAAAATCTGTTTACTACTTTTTTGTCGCAATCGGTCTGATAAGTAATCGCAAAATGTCACCTGGAATCTCCTCGAGCTGCTCTTAATATTTAATAAGGGGTGCAAAAATTTTTGTTTCGTCAAATTGATGGTCAAATAATATATATTTTAGCTTCAGACATTTTCGCACCTTTTTAATGTGGATTCATGTTTTTGCTTACTTGTTAACCTTTTAATTTCTAATCAAACACCGAATATCCAATGCATATAACTGTCTCGGCGTTTAGGCACCTTTCCCTTAAGGATTGTTTTGGATATAACAGCATATCAGTTCATAAATGCTTAAATCAGCTATAGTGAGCAAAGAGCATAAGTGTTTAGCTCCCAAGTATTATTTTAATACCAAATGTTCTCATTGAATAAATTAAGCAAAAAACGATGAAAAATTTCAAAATTGGTGTAGTTGCTGTGCATTTTCATTTTAAGCACTTGGTAGATATTAGTTGCAAATCCTCTTAATTTATTTTCAAATTATTTATTTTTAGTGCAATTCATTTGCGACAACTAGTAGTTTAAAAACGGTAAAGCTGAAAAGCACTGAGAGGAAGTAGCATTTGTTTCGATACTTTTTAAAATACACCTAAGTGAGGATGCAACATTATATGTAAATTTTGACTAAAGCAATGTATTTTAGCACGTGCCATAACTGGTCACACTTCGTTTAGCTGGAAAATGAGAAAATAATCATAAATAAAAAAGGAAGCTTAAAAAGCTTTAACGCTAGGAAAGCAAACACTCACACTAATGTGCGTTTACGTTAAGCAACCAGTACGACATAGCAGCAAAAACGACGGGACACAATCATCTGGAGGCAAACGAAATCAGAGTTGCCATGTCAGCTCCACTCGTACGAAATGTGCCGTACTTAAAGCAGCAGCTTACAGCGTTGCTGCACAACACCTCGCCGGTTATAACGCTCATCTGTTTGGTTACTACCTTTGGATATTTGCTTTCCTTTTCGGAGACGGCTGTTTTGCTGCTTAGCGTAACGCCAGGTTATATTCTACCAAATGGAAAGTTTTGGATATGGACAGCATTTACGTTCTGCTTTATTGAACTGCACTGGTGGGAGGTTATTGTCGATGTTATCACCGTTGGCCTGTGCGGAAAAATGCTGGAACCGCTTTGGGGTCAATCAGAAATGTTTAAGTTCTTTGCGCTCAGTAACTTTGGAGTCTCTCTGCTAACGACCTTATATTATCTGTTATATTATATGGTCACAAAAAACCCAACAATTCTGTTTGATGTGCATATCCATGGCCTGGCCGGTTATGTGGCTGGCATATGTGTAGCCGTACGCCAGGTTATGCCCGATCATCTTATCTTGAAAACACGTTACGGACGCTTGACCAATCGGTGCGTATATATTTATAATACTGCTTAGATGCTCTGCTTCAGAGGGGTATACAAACATCAATGTCAAGCTGACATATCCTTTAATGTGTTTTGTATGAATGTCTTACACATTCCACCAAAAAAAAAGACCACAAATTTTGAAAAACGCAAAATGGTAGAACTTTAGAAATAAAAGTTTAACTGATTTTTTATACCCTAAATTCATGAAGTGGATAAAAAGGGTATAGCAGGCAAAAAATATCTCCGACTGTGTTTATATCTACATATAAGCAGCCGAGGTGATACTGCCATATTTGTCTGTATGTCCGATTATTCCCACATCCTTACAGATAGGGTTGCCAAATTTGGTGAGGTGATAGCTATTGTTTTTCAGCTTGAGCCACCAAATTTGGTGCCAAAATAGGTGATGACGCCTCACAGAAAACTGTATCGAAAACTTGAAGGACACGTCCACTTCTTCCGCTCTACGTAAACTCAGTTGCCCCACCTCCTAGTTAAGAACGGGAATATGTGTATCTTTTTTAGTTCTTTAGCTGGAGTCACCAAGTTAGGTAGGAAGATAACTGGTAACGACCCCAAAGTCGGTGAAACAAAACACTTAAATCGCCCTGAGCCTTCCACCTTTAAAAACTACGTACAATATCACCAAATTTTGTAGGGTGAATGCCAAGCCCTTAAGCTATTCCGTACGGCCGAATGCCTCTTTAAAGAGAGGAATGCGAGTATCTTTCACACTTTTTGTGCTAGTCACCAAGTTGGTAGGATCCCCGAAAGATCTGCACCCCTGCTCCATCCGTTCTACTTTGCAATCAGGCCTCTTTTTACCCGTTGTCATACAGGTACCGCAGCCGGTTGCTTCCGACTGCAACTTTTCACTTCTTTTTGATAGAAATATAAACTATTAATGCTTTAAGCCGATTAACTCAAAAATGTCAAATTTTATAGTATGTGTAAGGGGTGCAATATCTATTTCGTGCTATGAGATATTTGTTGTTTATCTTTCAGCAATGTCCCTTTAACGGTGCTGATCCTTGCTATTATTAGCTGGGCCATTGGTATGTTGGATGGCACGTACCCGGCCATGTTTGCCTCTGGAGCTATAGTTTCCTGGATTTATTTGCGTTTCTACCAACATCATCCAAACGGACGTGGCGATAGTTCCGAAAGCTTTACATTCGTTAGCTTTTTCCCGAATGTGACGCATCAATTCATCAGCATATTAGTAAATCCAATCTACAATTGCTGTTTACGTGTGGGCGTAGTTAACACGCCAACACCGTTGCGTACCATATCGACAGCTTGCTTGAGTTCGATCTCTGTACAAATGCCGGGAGTGGATTCACATGATATTGAGCGGAGGCGGTAAGTAATATTACTGTAGTTGTTTTAATGAGAATCACAGCTAGTGTCGAAAGCAGTTTCAAATCAGAAAATATTCTAAAATAAAAATTAAGTCAGGCAACCGCACATTGCGATATAAGGTTTGTCGCTAAAAATTCACCGATGTCTAGAACATATTTTTTACTTTTGTTGTTTTAAAAATTGTGGAGGTATCAAGTTTAGCGGTTTTAAAACGAATATTTCATATTAATAAAAAATAAAGTCAGATTTCTATCTCAACGCTTTTAAACAAAGTTTGGATTCCAAACAAGCAAAGCAACTACTTTGGGAGGGCCACTCTAAATTTAAAACGCTCACTTTGTATTTAGAACATCCATCTGTTCCTTGATGTATACTCCACACTTTTTTCACTGTACGGAAGCTCGTAAAACTTCCAAATTGTTCCATAAGCTTAAAAAAATTAATATTGTTAACTCAAAACTTCATATTTATAAACCAGCTGAGGTACAAAAATTCGAACTATGCACATTTCGATTGGTAATGGATTACGTTTTTGTAGCTTACTTTCATATTGTCCTTTTATATTGCTTATCGCTGTTTGCACCCGTTGTGATGCTTATGCACTAGCGCCACACTACCACAGGTAACAGTGTTTAAAGTATATTCACGCTGTGACAAATGTCATAAAATCTAAAGGGTTTTGTTTAAGAAGGCATACGAAATATTTAAAAGGATTATTTTTTATTTATTAGCTTGGGGTCGAGCATAGAAAATCCTGGTGGATTCTGTTTTTTCAAAAATTTAACTAGATTATGGACAGCAATTGTATTGTAATTGATGTTACAAGTTCTGTTTTCAACATAAGTCATTCATCGTGAGATAATAATTGATCGTTCACAATCCAATGCTAACGATTTTATTCTTTGGAATACATATTTGGAAATATTGGAGATAAATTATTTTTTTTTATTTAAGCTCTTGCACAGAAATGGCAACAATACCTAATCACGAAAGAATGGTTAATTTGCTCACAATTGTTGTCTTCAGATAAGTTTAAGCTAAAACTTCAGCACTCGTATCCATAAAACCAGCGCTTTACTTAAATATTATGTCGTACCTATATCAGGACGGTAGCTGATATTTAAGTTGGCTGGAGTAGAAATGACAGGCCTTTTGTGGTATTTTTAAGAGCTATATATATGTATATACCTCTTAGCCAAACAGTTACAACGTGAAAGCTCTTTAATATTTTACTAATAATAAATATATTATTCTAGGCAAATAGCGCTTAAGGCTCTAAGCGAGCGCCTTAAGGCCACAGACTCCACGCGACATGCACAGTTGCCCAAATCATTTCCACTGCAGCAACAACAGCAGCAACACAAGCATCACAGCCACAGTCATGGCGCTGGGCAAAGTCACAGCCATGCGACTGGACACAGTCATGGACAGGCGGCTATACCGGTGCAAACACCGCAGCCCGATTTCATAAAGCCAGCCGCGCAGCAGCAACCTATCACAGCGGCGCGGTCCGAGCCACGCATGATAAGCACGATGAGCACGATTGCAATACCGATGCCGGCGCCACCGCCCAAGGAAGAGCAGCAGCTGTCTGCTGCAATAAGCTCTGGAGTAACACTCATCAATCTGAACGAGGGGGAGGCAACCTAGATTGTTTATTACTTTAACATATATTTGTTTGAATATTTTAAATTATCTGCCAATGACTATTAAGTGTAAACCTGCAACAAGTGCTCTGTTTACCTGTATTTGCTTAAATATTTTTACAGTAGTTTTGGGATACCAAGCAATGCGACTACGCCCCTGAAAACCACAAACAAAAAAACCATTTATAGACATAGGAGCATATTGTAGTTACTTCTTATACATACATCTATACATTCAAAATTGCTGTTGTAGTTTATACCTGTTCTTAAAACTAAAAAACAGTTGCTTTATTTAGTTTATAATATTGCTGTAAATACATTTCAAAACCCTAAGAGTTAATTTTTTATCAATTAATAATTTTTTGATTGGTACAAAATGGGGTCATTTAAGGTATTCTGACTTTAGATTTGGATGCAGCCCGTCAAAAATCATAAGTAAAGTATAGTTTAATTTTAGGTTAGAAAATTTCATTCTACCATTTTGGAAAACCTGTTCGTAAAAAAAGTTTTACATTTATAATCGGGTGACAAAATTAAACGATTGTTACCTGAGCTGATTACTAAACGTGCGACACAAATACATACATATCTCCATTTGTGAAATATTCGTTTCTTTGATGTAGCCCAGCAATTTTAAATGTTGTTCGTGTGTCTTATTTATTGTTATAGGGATACATACTTAACGCGAAATTTTTAGCCTATTAAACTTGAAGGGCTTGCAACAGGGTATACAGCAAATCATAGTATAATAAGTATAAACGTTGCAGTCAGACGCAATCGACTGCGGTATACTCGATTCTAGTAATAAAACCGATAAAAAGAGACCTGATTGCAATGGGGTGCGGATTCGGCAGGGGTATACGCTGCCTCAAAGATTGGGGGTGGCGTCCAAATTTTTTCTGCAAATCTGTGTATGATGCCAATTGTTACATTCCGACCAAATTTGGTGACTCTAGCTTAAAGTTAGTTGAATAAGAAGGAAGGGTGGCTGTTGGCGGTATGGGAGGGGGTGGCATTATCATTTTTTGGGTTTATTCACCCTCCAATCTTGGCACCAAATTTTGGTGGGTCTAGCTCAAAAACTGTGGCAGATATGGGCATTTCTGATTTCAAAATGCAGGGGGCTGAAGAGTGGGGGAGCGTAGCTTCAAAACTTTGATGCTGTTTTTGACGTAGAATACGTCATTCCTTACGGTAATGAGTGTGCTGTCCAAATAAGTTGTTGCAATATGGTTGCTTCACAAAATCGCTCATTTCTCATGAACTAATCAATAGATTTTCATCAAATTAATTTCGTTTTAAGGCCAAGGCTTGCAACCTTTACTTTAAACTATATACTACATATGTATGTATATATAGTGATTACATTTTCTATTAAAACAAGTAGAAACGTTGCAGTCGGATGCAACCGACTGCGGTATACTCAATACCAGTAATAAAACCGATAAAAAGAGACTAGATTGCAATGGGGTGCGGATACGGCAGGGGTGTACGGTGCCTCAAAGATTGTCTGGTGCAGATGGGGATGCCAAAAAGCTATCTTCCTTCCAAGTTTGGTGACTCTAGCTCAGTTTGTTAAAGGTAGGGAAAGGGGGGCTGTGGGTGACATGGGGGCCTAACACCAAAGTTTTGCTGCAGATTTATTATGTCAATTACTTTCCTTCAACCAAATTTGGTGACTCCAGCTCAAAGTTAGTAGAATAGGGTGGCATCCAAATTTTTTGGGTATCTTCATCAACAATCTTGGCACCAAATTTGGTGGCTATAGCTCAATAGCTGTGGAAAATATGGGCGTTTTTGATTTCAAAATGCAGAGTGCTGGGGAACAGGGGGCGTGGCTCCAAAACTTTGATGCAGTTTTTTGGGAGTCATAAAAAGTTATCTTCCTACCAAATTTGGTGACTGTAGCTTAAACACTTTTGAAGATACACGCATTACCGTTTTTAGGGAAGCGTTGGGGTGGTTGGGGGCGGCTGGGGCAGAATGGATAGGCGTGGCATCCAAAGTTTATATGAATTTGGTTGGAGGTCGTCAACACCTTTCTTGGCACCAAATTTGGTAGCTCTAGCTCAAAAACTGTAGAAGATATAGGCGTTTTTGGTTTAAAGCTGCGGGGGGCTGGTGGCGGTATAGGTGAGCGTTGCTCCAAAATTTTTGATGCAGTGTTGTGGAGGTTGTTAGTAGCTATCTTTCCTCCAAATTTGGTAGTTCTAGGTGTAAGGGCGTGTGAAATAGCTGGCTTTATCTATATTGAGTTATCGAATTTATCGATTTGCCAGCCCCCTAGTTATCGTAGAACCCCAATCTTAACACTTTATCTTACACGGTCATAGATAAACACATTTGCAAAGTTTCAAGTCTCTGGCTTGAATGGTGTGGAAAAAAGTTGCGCACATACGGACACACAGACGGACAGACACCATGACGGACATTGCACAAATCTTTACCTTCAGTATCGAGTATAAAAATGAGACCAAAAACATGCAAAGCTTTGCTTCTCAATAATCAGTCAATTACTCTGATTTTTTTGGAATTTAAGTTGAGATGAGGTAAACAAACATTCCCACATTCAAATTTTTTAATACTTTTGCCAAATACATAACTTTTAAGGCAAAAAATTATGCAAAAACAAGTAGAAACGTTGCAGTCGGACGCACCCGACTGTGGTATACTCGATACCAGTAGTAAAACAGATTAAAAGAGAGCTGATTGCAATGGTGTGTGGATACGGCAGGGGTGTACGCTGCCTCAAAGATTGTCTGGTGCAGATGGGGATGCCAAAAAGCTATCTTCCTTCCAAATTTGGTGACTCTAGCTCAAAGTTAGAAGAATATGGTGGATGGTAGGCTGGGTGAGGTATGGGGGGCGGGGGCGTAACATCAAAATTTTAGCTGAAGATCTGTGTATGATGTCAATTGCAATCCTCATACCAAATTTGGTGACTCTAGCTCAAAAATAGTAAAATTTGGGGGAAGGGGGCTGGGGTTGGTAAGGGGGGCGTGGCATCCAAACTTTTGCTGCAGATCTATTAATGATGTCAATAGCTATCCTCAAACCGAATTTGGTGACTCAATGTTAGTAGAATATGGTAGAAGGGGAGCTGGGTGCTGGTATGGAGGGGCGTGGCGTCCAAAGTTTTGCTGCAGATCTATTTATGATGTTAATTGCTATCGTCATACAAAGTTTGGTGACTCTAGCTGAAAGTAAGTAGAATATGGTGGAAGGTAGGCTGGTATGGGGGGGCGTGGCGACCAAAGTTTTGCTGCAGATCTATTTATGATGTTTATTGCTATCCTCATACCAAATTTGATGCCTCTAGCTCAAAGTTAGTAGAATATGGTAAAAGGGTGGCTGGGGGCGGTATAGGTGGTTCCGTCATACACATTTTTTGGGTTTCTTCATCACCTATCTTGGCACCAAATTTGGCGGCTCTAGCTCAAAAAATGTGGAAAATATAGGCGTTTTTGATTTCAAAATGCAGTGGGCTCGGGAAAGGGGGGGGGGGGTGGGTGGCTCCACTTTGATGCAGTTTTTTGGGCATCGTTAATAGCTATCTTCCTAACAAACTTGGTGTCTCTAGCTTTAACGCTTTGGAAAATACATGCATTCCCGTTTTTAGTTAAGCATTGGGGCGGTTTGGGGCAGCTTGGGCAGTATGGATTGGCGTGGCATCCAAAGTTTTTATGCATTTTTTTTGGAGGTTATAATCACTTATCTTGGCACAAAATTTGGTGGTTCTAGCTTAAAAACTGTAATAGATATAAGCATTTCTGTTTTTAAACTGCGGAGGGCTGGGGCGGAATGGGTTGGTGGGGCTCCAAAACTTTGATGCAGTTTTTGGGCGGTATTTACCAGTTATCTACCTACCAAATTTTGTGACTCTAGCTCAAACATTATGAAAGATACACGCACTACCGTTTTTAGCGAAGCGTTGGGGTAGTTGCCCATCTTATCTTGAAAACACGTTACGGACGCTTGACCAATCGGTGCGTATATATTTATAATACTACTTAGATGCTCTGCTTCAGAGGGGTATACAAACATCAATGTCAAGCTGACATATCCTTTAATGTGTTTTGTATGAATGTATTACACATTCCACCAACAAAAAAAGACCACAAATTTTGAAAAACGCAAAATGGTAGAACTTTCGAAATAAAAGTTTAACTGATTTTTTATACCCTAAATTCATGAAGTGGATAAAAAGGGTATATCAGGCAAAAAATATCTCCGACTGTGTTTATATCTACATATAAGCAGCCGAGGTGATACTGCCATATTTGTCTGTATGTCCGATAATTCCCACATCATTACAGATAGGGTTGCCAAATTTGGTGAGGTGATAGCTATTGTTTTTCAGCAAGAGCCACCAAATTTGGTGCCAAAATAGGTGATGACGCCTCACAGAAAACTGCATCGAAAACTTGAAGGACACGTCCACTTCTTTCGCCCTACGTAAACTCAGTTGCCCCACCGCCTAGTTAAGAACGGGAATATGTGTATCTTTTTCAGTTCTTTAGCTGGAGTCACCAAGTTAGGTAGGAAGATAGCTGGTAACGACCCCAAAGTCAGTGAAACAAAACACTTAAATCGCCCTGAGCCTTCCACCTTTAAAAACTACGTACAATATCACCAAATTTTGTAGGGTGAATGCCAAGCCCTTAAGCTATTCCGTACGGCCGAATGCCTCTTTAAAGAGAGGAATGCGAGTATCTTTCACACTTTTTGTGCTAGTCACCAAGTTGGTAGGATCCCCGAAAGATCTGCACCCCTGCTCCATCCGTTCTACTTTGCAATCAGGCCTCTTTTTACCCGTTGTCATACAGGTACCGCAGCCGGTTGCTTCCGACTGCAACTTTTCACTTCTTTTTGATGAAGAAATATAAACTATTAATGCTTTAAGCCGATTAACTCAAAAATGTCAAATTTTATAGTATGTGTAAGGGGTGCAATATCTATTTCGTGCTATGAGATATTTGTTGTTTATCTTTCAGCAATGTCCCTTTAACGGTGCTGATCCTTGCTATTATTAGCTGGGCCATTGGTATGTTGGATGGCACGTACCCGGCCATGTTTGCCTCTGGAGCTATAGTTTCCTGGATTTATTTGCGTTTCTACCAACATCATCCAAACGGACGTGGCGATAGTTCCAAAAGCTTTACATTCGTTAGCTTTTTCCCGAATGTGACGCATCAATTCATCAGCATATTAGTAAATCCAATCTACAATTGCTGTTTGCGTGTGGGCGTAGTTAACACGCCAACACCGTTGCGTACCATATCGACAGCTTGCTTGAGTTCGATCTCTGTACAAATGCCGGGAGTGGATTCACATGATATTGAGCGGAGGCGGTAAGTAATATTACTGTAGTTGTTTTAATGAGAATCACAGCTAGTGTCGAAAGCAGTTTCAAATCAGAAAATATTCTAAAATAAAAATTAAGTCAGGCAACCGCACATTGCGATATAAGGTTTGTCGCTAAAAATTCACCGATGTCTAGAACATATTTTTTACTTTTGTTGTTTTAAAAATTGTGGAGGTATCAAGTTTAGCGGTTTTAAAACGAATATTTCATATTAATAAAAAATAAAGTCAGATTTCTATCTCAACGCTTTTAAACAAAGTTTGGATTCCAAACAAGCAAAGCAACTACTTTGGGAGGGCCACTCTAAATTTAAAACGCTCACTTTGTATTTAGAACATCCATATGTTCCTTGATGTATACTCCACACTTTTTGATGTGTTAACATCTATAGCCACGGGTACACGTTTCTTCCATTTGATAATACATGCAAACAATTTAGCGTGCAGCTCTGCTAAAAGGGCGTGCCGAACTGTAACGGGCTCGAACTACGAACAAATTTAGCGTGCACTCGTGGACCGACTGCAAAATTTCATATACATATTCATCTGAGTATGACTGTATTGGTGTAGCGGCAGAGAATAACTGTAAAATACAAAGTCTTGCTAACGATGTGTCCAAGTTTGTAGGGTAGTATAACTTAATATGAACTTTGTGCAATTGAATAGCAAAACTTGAGATTCTTTAATATAATTTCAATTTTCAAGCAAGAAGATTTACGTTTTGAGTTAACAAATTTATAAAACTGTTTTGGATCACGGGAAAAGTTTGATCTGCAACGATTGAGATAATTGTTGTAACAAAAAGTGTTTACCGAAATAAAATTTGACTTTGCAATTATATACGAGGATAAATCTATGGTATTTCCAGATTTTTTAAATTTTTTATAGGATCTTGTCTTCATGTTTTTTAATTTTGAGAGTTCCCTCGTAAACCAAGGTGGTTTATTTTCACTTGGAGGAACAGTGAGGGGAACACAGATATCCAAATGCGAATTCAAGGTCCTGTAAAAAATGGTGATGGCAGTTTCTATATCACTACAAGAATAAAGGTGAGACCAATTAGTGTGATGAAGAAGATCATTCAATTTTTTAAAGTTAGTTTTACGAAAACATCGGGTTTTTAAAGAATTTTTAGTTGCTGGTATAAGGTTAAAAAGTTCAAAGGAAAGTTCTAAAGTTGGATGGTAGGTATCTTCAGGAAGCACTAGAGGGGATACTCTACTAACATTACTACAATCAGAATCAGAAACGAATATCAAATCTAACATTTTATTACTACTGTTCTGCACCCTGTTAACTTGTGATAGGCCCAACTCTAAAAGGCCCTCTATAAAATCATCAGAAGTGGCCGGTAATTGCGCCGAAGATGTGTCATTCACAGACCATACAACATGTGGCAAATTAAAATCACCAACCACTATAAGTTGATCAATATCCGTCAACAACGACGCAACAAGTTGCAGGGCATTCAGATGGGATATGTAAATGTTATTATCAGAATTGGGAGGAATATATGAGCAAGTAATATACAATGAGCGGCCGCTACATAATATTTTAACACAAAGAAACTCTATACCCGGATAATCATGGGAATGAATTTGTTCAGAGGAAATACAAGAATCAACAGCAATGAGAACACCGCCCCCCTTGCTGGTGGTGCGATCGCATCTGTACAGGTTATACTTATTAGGCAAAACGGAATTAATCAGATATATTAGGTTTTAACCAGGTTTCTGTGAATGCAACTATCTGTGAATCAAAGGACAAGCTGTTTACATAAAGTTCAGAAAGTTTAGTGTTAAGGCCTCGAACATTTTGATAGGCCAAGCTAACTACTTTTATTAGTTTTTTGCCGTGGAAGTTGAGGCAACAGGTTGGATATCTGGCGGTGCACTACTGATTCTAATACCATTATTAACGTTGTTTCGCCGATTAACATACTCCTTTACCACGAGCTTTGGCGGCCAAAACTTTTCTGAACAAATTGTTGCGAAAAGTTCGGGCGGAACACTCAGCTTGAAGGAAGATATGCTCCGGGCATGTTTAAACTTAAACTTTTCAACATTAATAAAAGGGGAGTCTATTTTACTTTTAACATAGGCACTCACATCTTCCAACGAAGTGTCGGATGCTAGCCTAGACACGAATATAAATTTATTGATAGGCACAACAATAAGAGGTTTGGGGGCCCCAAGTGTACCTATAGAAGAATTAATAGGGACGCATGCTGTGGATATTGAGGGTTCATTTATAGGATTGGGAGTAGAGTTGCGAGCAGGCGAATTAAATAACATCAATGGGCATGTTAATGTGCCCATTGGAGGATTTACACTAGGGACTAGAAGAGGTTTGGTTGGTTGGATAGGTGGGGCTTTTAACGAATTACTATCCGAAGCCTTTTTTCGTTTCGGAGAATCTACTAGTACCCTGCCATTTTTAAAATTTGACTCTAGCTCTTTAAATGATACATGCAAATTGTTAAACGCAACCTGCATAGCTTTAAAGCCTGCGTGAGTCTGCCTTATGAACTTTGAAGATTCATTAATCACTTCTCTGCAGGGCTCACAGTACCATTTTAAGCCAGTATTTGCTAGTAAGCAGTCTCTTATTTTGGCTGTAAAGCCCGAACATTTTAAGTGGATCATGTTATCACATAATCTACATAAAATAAAGTCTTGGTTGTTGGACCCAACCAATTTGCAACTACATGTTTGTTTATATTCTAGCATTGTTTATTGTTTATATTCTAGCATAAACAATATATATATTAAAATCAAATATTAGAGTTTTTATTGACAATTATTGAATATTGGTTCAAGGGGTATTTACTCTTTGTGCAGCTTGTGCGTCTCAGCTACGACAAGCCAGCACGTTGTTGTTTTGTTCAGTTTCCCTTTGCGTTCAGCGGCCCGTCGATTAAAGTGCGTTTGAAACATATATGACCTATGCAAAAATACCCTTTGTACCAATATTAAATAATTTTCAATGAACACTCTAACACTTACATAATTATATGCAAGTTCTTTTATTGGATATGAATACCAAACCTTTTTGCGGAATGTAAATAAAGCTCTCACGTTAAGCTGTAGAATTGCACAAAGTTCATATATGTAAGTCGATCCCGCCCTTCCATAATAGAAAGCAGCGGGTATATTCCAATAAGACCCCTTTTACACGATGAACTTTTTGCTTCTGCTGCATTCGTTTGTTGGCAAAGGGGGTAGTGGTGAAACAGCTGCAAGCAATGCTTCATGACATTGGTAGCAATGATTCAATTTTCTCATTTTGCTTTGCCCTATTCCGATTACATGTAAACACAGAGTTGCACAGTGTTTGATGTGAATAATAAAATTATCGATACGAAATATCGCACATGATACTATTGCCGCAATTAGTAAATACGTTGTTCATTACTGTGGTTTAAAATTATTAATTAAAATGTTTTGGACAAGAGAGTTGATTGAACTGCTGTTAAGTCAATATGAGCAGCACGAACATTTATATAATGTTCGGAGCGATATTTATAAGGACATGGTAAAGCGCTCCAGCAGTTTGCATTCAATTTGCGAAACGTTGAAGGTGAAAGAGCCCAAAATCCAATGCCTCAACCGCCATACCTGTCGCACTCAAAAGTTCTTTTGCTAAATCCATTTTATTTACTTGTTTCTCTCTCAATCAATAATCATTTGTTAACAAATAAAACAATCGATGGCAACGATTAATGTTTGTCGACCATAAATTTAAACCAGAGTTGCAATTACACAGATCACTGCATAAAAAGCCTCATTAAATAAAAATTATACTAATAAAAGGGAAACTAAATTCAATAAACTATTCTTTTCTTTTTTATGCTAATATAAAGCAACCAAACAGGTACAAGCAGCTGTTAACACATCGCTCGTGAGTTCTAACACTCATTAGTTTTTTTCACTGTACGGAAGCTCGTAAAACTTCCAAATTGTCCCATAAGCTTAAAAAAATTAATATTGTTAACTCAAAACTTCATATTTATAAACCAGCTGAGGTACAAAAATTCGAACTATGCACATTTCGATTGGTAATGGATTACGTTTTTGTAGCTTACTTTCATATTGTCCATTTATATTGCTTATCGCTGTTTGCACCCGTTGTGATGCTTATGCACTAGCGCCACACTACCTTAGGTAACAGTGTTTACAGTATATTCACCCTGTGACAAATGTCATAAAATCTAAAGGGTTTTGTTTAAGAAGGCATACGAAATATTTAAAAGGATTATTTTTTATTTATTAGCTTGGGGTCGAGCATAGAAAATCCTGGTGGATTCTGTTTTTTCAAAAATTTAACTAGATTATGGACAGCAATTGAATTGTAATTGACGTTACAAGTTCTGTTTTCAACATAAGTCATTCATCGTGAGATAATAATTGATCGTTCACAATCCAATGCTAACGATTTTATTCTTTGGAATACATATGTATTTGGAAATATTGGAGATAAATTATTTTTTTCATTTAAGCTCTTGCACAGAAATGGCAACAATACCTAATCATGAAAGAATGGTTAATTTGCTCACAACTGTTGTCTTAATAGATAAGTTTAAGCTAAAACTTCAGCACTCGTATCCATAAAACCAGCGCTTTGCTTAAATATTATGTCGTACCTATATCAGCACGGTAGCTGATATTTAAGTTGGCTGGAGTAGAAATGACAGGCCTTTTGTGGTATTTTTAAGAGCTATATATATGTATATACCTCTTAGCCAAACAGTTACAACGTGAAAGCTCTTTAATATTTTACTAATAATAAATATATTATTCTAGGCAAATAGCGCTTAAGGCTCTAAGCGAGCGCCTTAAGGCCACAGACTCCACGCGACATGCACAGTTGCCCAAATCATTTCCACTGCAGCCACAACAGCAGCAACACAAACATCACAGCCACAGTCATGGCGCTGGGCAAAGTCACAGCCATGCGACTGGACACAGTCATGGACAGGCGGCTATACCGGTGCAAACACCGCAGCCCGATTTCATAGAGCCAGCCGCGCAGCAGCAACCTATCACAGCGGCGCGGTCCGAGCCACGCATGATTAGCACGATGAGCACGATTGCAATACCGATGCCGGCGCCACCGCCCAAGGAAGAGCAGCAGCTGTCTGCTGCAATAAGCTCTGGAGTAACACTCATCAATCTGAACGAGGGGGAGGCAACCTAGATTGTTTATTACTTTAACATATATTTGTTTGAATATTTTAAATTATCTGCCAATGACTATTAAGTGTAAACCTGCAACAAGTGCTCTGTTTACCTGTATTTGCTTAAATATTTTTACAGTAGTTTTGGGATACCAAGCAATGCGACTACGCCCCTGAAAACCACAAACAAAAAAACCATTTATAGACATAGGAGCATATTGTAGTTACTTCTTATACATACATATATACATTCAAAATTGCTGTTGTAGTTTTTACCTATTCTTAAAACTAAAAAACAGTTGCTTTATTTATTTATTGTCAGCTATGAGCAGCCGGCATGAAGATAAAAATAATTTAAAATAATTATAATAAAAATAATTAAGTTTAAAGTAAAATTTAAAACTATATGTAGTTTTCAAAGTAAATTAAGGTTGAAATAATTATAAAGTTATCGTTAAAGCTCTGGGGAATTCAAAGAAAATAAGTGGCCCAAAATTTGTTGCGTGGATTGGGAAAAACCCAGAAAAACCCAATCAGACCAGTGGTAGATAAGTGATTAGTTGTTACGATTAGATAAGGCAGAAAGAATAGATCGTTTTAGTACTGGAGTCGAGGTCAGTAGTCAAAACATAATACGCGAAATGGTTCATGAATTAAATAGTTGCTCGAGCAACGATCGAGGCTAAGGGGTAAAAAGTTACGTGTGGATCTAATGGGAACATTTAATTTTATTCGACTTAGAAGAACTGATGAGTCGATTTCACCATTAAGTAAATTAGTGATAAATACTACACCTTGCATTATTCTACGGTTCAACAGGGAAGGAAGATTAATTAAAAGAAGTCTACTTGAATAGGGGGTAGATCAATTCCAGGAACCCAGTTAAAACATCTAAGCGCAAACAGAAGAAATTTCCTCTGCACAGATTCAATTCTATCCTGGTGAATCCCGTATTGCGCGGACCACACACAAGATCCATACTTCAGGATGGGACGTACTAAGGATGTATATAGCGTTTTAGTGGTGTAGAGATCATTAAACTCTTTTGACCACCGCTTGATGAAGCCAAGAGCGTTTATGGCCTTATTGACCATCGACGATATGTGAGAATCAAATTTTAATTTGCTATCAAGAATGATGCCTAAATCTTTAATTTCAAAAACGCGGACAAGTAGTGAAGCATCAAGCACGTAGTGAGCAGTATGAGGGGTACCTCTACAAATAGTCATGATTTTACATTTTGAACAATTTAAATTAAGTAAGTTATAACGGCATCAAGCCGACAGTGCACCCAAGTCTGACTGTAGTAAGTTACAAAGAGAATCATCATTATAGGTTAAACATAGCTTTACATCATCAGCAAACATAAATACACGAGAATTAGTAATAACAGCAGGAAGATCGTTAATAAAGAGATTAAAAAGCAATGGTCCTAGGTGACTCCCCTGAGGGACACCGGAGGTAACTAAAATAGATTTGAATACAGAAGATTTAAAAACCACTTTTTGTGTTCGGCCACACAAGTACTCAGAAAGCCACGACAAGAGTTTCGCTGGAAATCCAATAATATTTAATTTTTCGAGCAGCAAATAATGACTTACGGAATCGAATGCCTTACTAAAATCTGTATAATATTGCTGTAAATACATTTCAAAACCCTAAGAGTTAATTTTTTATCAATGTAACACGTTTTTGATTGGTACAAAATGGGGTCATTTAAGGTATTCTGACTTTAGATTTGGATGCAGCCCGTCAAAAATCATAAGTAAAGTATAGTTTAATTTTAGGTTAAAAAATTTCATTCTACCATTTTGTAAAACCTGTTCATAAAAAAAGTTTTACATTTAGAATCGGGTGACAAAATTAAACGGTTGTTACCTGAGCTGATTACTAAACGTGCGACACAAATACATACATATCTCCATTTGTGAAATATTCGTTTCTTTGATGTAGCCCAGCAATTTTAAATGTTGTTCGTGTGTCTTATTTATTGTTATAGGGATACATACTTAACGCGAAATTTTTAGCCTATTAAACTTGAAGGGCTTGCAACAGGGTATACAGCAAATCATAGTATAATAAGTATAAACGTTGCAGTCAGACGCAATCGACTGCGGTATACTCGATTCTAGTAATAAAACCGATAAAAAGAGACCTGATTGCAATGGGGTGCGGATTCGGCAGGGGTATACGCTGCCTCAAAGATTGTGGGTGGCGTCCAAATTTTTTCTGCAAATCTGTGTATGATGTCAATTGTTATCTTCCGACCAAATTTGGTGACTCTAGCTTAAAGTTAGTTGAATAAGAAGGAAGGGTGGCTGTTGGCCGTATGGGAAAGGGTGGCATCATCATTTTTTGGGTTTATTCACCCTCCAATCTTGGCACCAAATTTTGGTGGGTCTAGCTCAAAAACTGTGGCAGATATAGGCATTTCTGATTTCAAAATGCAGGGGGCTGAAGAGTGGGGGAGCGTAGCTTCAAAACTTTGATGCTGTTTTTGACGTAGAATACGTCTTTCCTTACGGTAATGAGTGTGCTGTCCAAATAAGTTGTTGCAATATGGTTGCTTCACAAAATCGCTCATTTCTCATGAACTAATCAATAGATTTTCATCAAATTAATTTCGTTTAAAGGCCAAGGCTTGCAACCTTTACTTTAAACTATATACTACATATGTATGCATATATAGTGATTACATTTTCTATAAAAACAAGTAGAAACGTTTCAGTCGGACGCAACCGACTGCGGTATACTCAATACCAGTAATAAAACCGATAAAAAGAGACTAGATTGCAATGGGGTGCGGATACGGCAGGGGTGTACGCTGCCTCAAAGATTGTCTGGAGCAGATGGGGATGCCAAAAAGCTATCTTCCTTCCAAGTTTGGTGACTCTAGCTCAGTTTGTTAAAGGTAGGGAAAGGGGGGCTGTGGGTGACATGGGGGCCTAACACCAAAGTTTTGCTGCAGATCTATTTATTATGTCAATTACTTTCCTCCAACCAAATTTGGTGACTCTAGCTCAAAGTAAGTAGAATAGGGTGGCATCCAAATTTTTTGGGTCTCTTCATCAACAATCTTGGCACCAAATTTGGTGGCTATAGCTCAATAGCTGTGGAAAATATGGGCGTTTTTGATTTCAAAGTGCAGAGTTCTGGGGAACGAGGGGCGTGGCTCCAAAACTTTCATGCAGTTTTTTGGGAGTCATAAAAAGTTATCTTCCTACCAAATTTGGCGACTGTAGCTTAAACACTTTTGAAGATACACGCATTACCGTTTTTAGGGAAGCGTTGGGGTGGTTGGGGGCGGCTAGGGCAGAATGGATAGGCGTGGCATCCAAAGTTTATATGAATTTGGTTGGAGGTCGTCAACACCTTTCTTGGCACCAAATTTGGTAGCTCTAGCTCAAAAACTGTAGAAGATATAGGCGATTTGGTTTAAAGCTGCGGGGGGCTGGTGGCGGTATAGGTGAGCGTTGCTCCAAAATTTTTGATGCAGTGTTTTGGAGGTTGTTAGTAGCTATCTTTCCTCCAAATTTGGTAGTTCTAGCTGTAAGGGCGTGTGAAATAGCTGGCTTTATCGATATTGAGTTATCGAATTTATCGATTTGCCAGCCCCCTAGTTATCGTAGAACCCCAATCTTAACACTTTATGTTACACGGTCATAGATAAACACATTTGCAAAATTTCAAGTCTCTGGCTTGAATGGTGTGGAAAAAAGTTGCGCACATACGGACACACAGAAGGACAGACACCATGACGGACATTGCACAAACTCAATATACTCTTTACCTTCGGTATCGTGTATAAAAATGAGACCAAAAACATGCAAAGCTTTGCTTAATTTTGAATACTTTAAATTCCTCTAGCAATCTCAATAATCAGTCAATTACTCTGATTTTTTTGGAATTTAAGTTGAGATGAGGTAAACAAACATTCCCACATTCAAATTTTTTAATACTTTTGCCAAATACATAACTTTTTAAGGCAAAAAATTATGCAAAAACAAGTAGAAACGGTGCAGTCGGACGCACCCGACTGTGGTATACTCGATACCAGTAGTAAAACAGATTAACAGAGAGCTGATTGCAATGGTGTGTGGATACGGCAAAGGTGTACGCTGCCTCAAAGATTGTCTGGTAAGATGGGGATGCCAAAAAGCTATCTTCCTTCCAAATTTGGTGAGTTAGAAGAATATGGTGGATAGTAGGCTGGGTGAGGTATGGGGGGCGGGGGCGTGACATCAAAATTTTAGCTGAAGATCTGTGAATGATGTCAATTGCTATCCTCATACCAAATTTGGTGACTCTAGCTCAAAAATAGTAAAATTTGGGGGAGGGGGGCTGGGGTTGGTAAGGGGGGCGTGGCATCCAAACTTTTGCTGCAGATCTATTAATGATGTCAATAGCTATCCTCAAACCGAATTTGGTGACTCTAGCTCAAAGTAAGTAGAATATGGTAGAAGGGGGGCTGGGGGCGGAATGAGTGGGCGTGGCTCCAAAATTTTTGATGCAGTTTTTTGGGGATTGATAGTAGCTATTTTCTCCCCAAATTTGGTAGTTCTAGCTGTAAGGGCTTGCGAAATAGCTGGATCTATCGATTTTGCGTTATCGAGCTTATCGATTTGCTAGCCCCCTAGTTATCTTAGAGCTCCAATCTTGACACTTTAATTTACTATGCCATAGATAAAGAGATTTGCAAAGTTTGAAGTCTCTAACTTGAAGGGTGTGGAAAAAAGTTGCGAACATACGGACGGACAGACGGACAGACACCATGACGGACATTGCACAAACCCAATATACTGCTTACCTTCGTTATCGAGTATAATCACACCTTTTTTCAATAACAAATTGCTCAAAAAATCAGCCATAGAATCGATTTATTTTTATATTTTTTAATAGAAAATAGACTTGATTTCCTTTCGTTTGATAAACATATATTCGGTCGTGACTGATAGCTTCTAAATGTTGAAATTTCATTAAGATATTCGGGCATAATTAAATTTTCATACATAAATTCTTCCGTGCCAGGGGTATAAATGAACAAGCTTACCTTAAGAGTCAGCTCCAAACAATTATATCACAATAAAATATGTTTACCCCAATTTTATAAATTCAGAGTGCGATCGCTGCCGATTTCAGAAGTTACTATGCGCAGCGATCGCGCTCACACACACAGTACGGCTGGATCGGCTGTGCTACGGCAGCTCATGTTGTAGCGCAGCCAGCAAGCCAAATGACATCGAATTCGCCCACAATTCACGAAGCAACAAACGGCAGACCACCGAGAGAGTAAAATCGCCAGATTCCAGAAATGTTAGGTTGGTTGGAATATAGCTGTTTGAACCCTCTAAAAGTATAAAATCTGGTTAACAATGTTATTGCATTAAATAAAAGAAAAAAACATAAATACAATTTAAGATTTAATTATGCAGAAATTTTGATTTAATAAATTATTATTAAATAATTTTTATATTTCAAGTCAATGTTTGTATTAATTTTATCAGATATGCTAATTAGTGTTGCAGTAAAAAGCAAAAAATTTGCCAAATGACACCAAGCAGTTAAAATACACCATCTATGTGGTTGTTGGTATTAGGCTACCGCTTCATAAATTTTGTTGCACAAGGACAACGTATTCTACGGTAAACCTATGCGGCCGTGGGATCTAATATCCCGATTCCATTAGATTGCATCCGTCATAAACAGCTAGTCGCGGATGTAGGTGATTCCACTACAAATCCAATTCATCCGGCAACCTGTTTTAACAGGGGTCTGGTCAGTGTCAGCTGACAGTAGCTTGTGTATTATTTGTGTGTATGTAATTGAAAACAAATATGAGCTCCAACACAAATAAAATTAGTGGAGCTAAAAAAGCAAAAACTATTGGGGTATCAAATTTTTTTGGTTTCTTCATCACCTATCTAGGCACCAAATTTGGTGCTCTAGCTAAAATGCGGTGGAAGATATAGTCGTTTCTGGTTTGAAAACGCAGGGCGCTGGGCAACTTTGGTGCAGTTTTTTGGGAGTCGGTACCAGTTTTCTTTCTATCAAATTTTGTGACTCTAGCTCAAACTCTATGGAAGATACACGCATTACCGTTTTTAGCGTGGTTGGCGCGGCTAGAGCAGTATGGATAGGAGTAGCATCCAAAGTTTTAACGATTTTTTTTGGGGATCGTCATCACCTGTCTTGGCTTCAAATTTAGTGGCTCTAGCTCAATGACTGTAGAAGCTATAGGCGTTTCTGTTTTTTTTTACTGCAGGGAAGGCCCGGCCCGGAGTAAAAACATCAGAATATAACATCGCTCTTACTGTCCGATTTGACCACAAATTAAAATGTTTTTGTCCTTGCTGCACACAGCTTCTTGGATTTTTACTTTAAAAGTTTTTATAAAATGAACTTTGGCGCTGTGACGCTACGGTTGTTGTCGGAAAGTGAGCTCGATTACTCACAATGATCGATAGAACATCAACTAGTGCGATGATTTATGCATGTCCGATATTTAATCTATAAGAAATTATGTTTTGCATAGTGATTTTGGTTTAGGATAGGCACAGTGTCTTGTCGGAAATGATTTTTATACACAATTCACACAAGGGCACATTTGACATCTAACATCTTACATCAAAGATGTTACGTATGAAGTACCCGTTCCAAGTTTTCTCAAAATATTCCAACATCTTCTGGAAATGTTCCTAATCCAAGTGTTTTTATTTAGTTAGTTTCGATATTTTTGATTCCACCACTAAAAAATTGTCATTCACAACCAAAATGTAAACAATGTCTACGCAAATGAATGGCAAATAAATCATGGCGGTCAACGACAACGGTAACTCAAATGCAAATTATTTATGTTATTTTCATAATATTTTCGAATTTAGAAAGAAAATGTACAGCAAATCGAACAATATGGTCGCCCGAAAAGGAAGCACTCCTGCTGGACTTGTGGGCAGAGTGTTTTGATGATTTACGACCTCTATATGACTTCCATCTTAATAATAAAAGATATTGTTAAAAACAACATTGACTACTTAACAACTTTGTTTAATTAATTGCTCCAATGCACTGTGGAAATCCAAGGGCTTCAAACCCTGCGACGCATTCATCCACCATACATTCTGTTAAAAACTTTTCTGGCAGATAATCTTCGCCAAATTCCACAGCCACTGCTGGACAAAACTCGTGCAGAATATTGCATACACTATTTAGCGAAACACCAAACAGCCGTGCCACAGTCCGATACTCGGCTGCACTCCCCAAGGCGTACAGTGCGATGGCTATGCGCTTTTCGTACTCTATTGCGTATCTAAACGACGTGTTTTTCCTTCTCAAAACTCCCAACCTCTGCACCTGTAACGAAAATGACGCCTTCTCCATCCGAAAACTTTCTTTAAAAAAGGCTTCATTATTTTTGGGAATATCCTAACCTGAACTAACCATGAACTTTTTTTACTTGTCTATCGATTGTATAAATGCCCTTCACTTGTAAAATAATCGTATCGGCTATTGCTTGGTGAATGCCATTGTGAAACAATATTAAGGTGTTATATTCCGCATTACCGTTTCACCATGGTGAAGGCCATCCACTTTATGTTCGAGCAAGGAGCGGGAGTAGTGATGTAAATTTGAGTCAAAATACCGATGTCGATGCTCATCGATGTTTTCAAAATAGAAAATCGATGTGGCGAGATACATAGGCTCCAAATTTCGATGCATCGATGTATGTTTCATGTTTTGTCACCTTAAATTTTTTTTTTTGCTCTATAAAGAAAATTGTTATGTTCCGGCTTTCTTTTTCCAACACTATATCGATAGCCAGCTAGCAATTCGGTTAACCAGGGATGGATACGACCTCAATACGGTGTGAGCCGGGTTAACAAAAATTTATATTTTTAACAAAACAAACAACTATCGGATTAGCAGCTACTCTACAGGCATAACTTTTCGCGATCGGACAGTTTTATGGATATTTGAGGTAAACTGGTGTTAATTGTTCACCTTCAATGTGTGCCCTCCCTACCTATGAGTTGGCCTTACAAAATTGTGTGGCCGACTCCCTTAACACATTATAACAACAACAACAACTTACTCCGACATCAACACATCCTCATCCCACCCACACATAAATTACTACTCACACATGTTTACATAAACATTAACAATAACCATTATTTATTTAAAATTTAAGTTTAACATTTTTATTTCTTATATATTAAATTTACTTTATATAAATTATAAAAAGAATAATGAAAGAAGAACAATTAAATAAATAAATGACACAATTAAATAAAAAACTAATAAACGAAAAACATAATAAACAATAAACAGAAAACGAAGAAAGAATAAATAAATAAATAAATAATGCGAATAAATAAATAATAAATTAAATCATAATAAATGAATATATAAGTCAGGATTAAATCATAATTGGGGCGGGTGTGATTAAATAAATAATTGGTTGCGGGTGCTTGGTCGCTGCCCTCTGTGCCTGGTGCGGCGGTTGCACGTATATGCGTGAGTGTGTGTGTGCGCGTGCGCGCAAGTTAAGCGCGGGCACGTAGTTGCGCTATGCGCGTTATGCGCAGGCAAGTGATGGCGCTTGGGCGCAGAATTTAGGGGCAAAACTACACTATTAACAAACTTGGTGACCACCCGGACGGGTTGGCTAATCCTTGTCCGGTGGTCAGTGGTTGCTCCCCTCGGCCTCGGAAAAATTGCGTTTGCCGGTGTATTTTTCCCACTGCTGCCGACACTGAAAACCACTGTTAATAAATAGTAGCACTTCAACTCTCTTCACTAACATACCTGCTATGCTGCAAGCGTCTCCCAAATGTCTGTGTCTGTTTTTCTTACCCCTTTTTTTTTTACTGACACATTTTTGATTTTGTAAATTCAGCAGCACTTGCTGCTGCCGCTGCCAAATTTTTCTGCTTAATCACGGCCACTTTGCTTCTTGCTTAATTCCCAATACCCTATCACGCATTCAAACAAAACGACTATCGGGAGCCGGCACGACTCTCCACCCCTCGTTCGACTCCAACACATCGATAGCATTAGGCCGACCATAACACCACACTCCGGTTCGGTAGTGTCCGCTCTGAACAGGAGTGCCAAACAGAGGCGTCTGTTCCTTACGCTGTCAACGAAGGCCACCGCCCACGCCCTGATATTAAGCGTCTCATGCTCTACCGACTGAGCTAGCCGGGCACAGATCCAACGCTCGGGGGTCACTGCTTGATATCTTTAGCGTGGAACACTCCGAGCGGTTTGCCCTGAAGTGTTTCCAGCTCATAGAGGCGGGCCTCAGGCCCACCTCTAGTTCATGTACATGTCGACCATGAATTGTTGACTTATACCAACAAGAATTCATATAATAGAGTGTTCAAATGCAAAAATTCTGATATAGAGTTGGGAAATAGTTTAGCAGCTACCACGCTCTCAGATAGAGATATCGCAGGCTAGTTTTACTCATGGTTGAATTATACATGGTTAAGTTCATGGTGAAACAATTGTTTCACCATGGTTAAGTTGAGCTCGCTCAATTTTTAGGAGCCTGCTGTTAGTCGCAAAGCAGCTGTCAACGTGATAAGCAGTGTTGCCAATTTGGCCTTTTTCCGGACAGATCTATCCTGTTTTTAACTGCTTCAGCCGGAAAAAATGTCAAACAACCCCAATCCGGAATTCGGTTCTTTTTTGTTGGTTCTCTTATCTGGAAATCTGGCATTTTTAGACTAAATTGTTAATTATTTATCATTTAAAATTGATTTTTTACAAACTATGTGGTATCTCTTTTATGCAAAATTTTATCGATATCGTGTATAATCGTACGCATATCGAAGCGTAATTTGCAAAAACCAGACCTTTTGCGGACCTGGTAGCTTTTGCCCTGACTCTACTTTCCTTGCCATGGTCGAATGCGGAAGTAGAGAGGGTATTCAGCCAAGCTAATTTGGTTAAAACCAAGACCAGAAATCGGCTGCAAGTTTAGACGTTAGGTGCAATTTTGACAGTATGGTAATTATAAACGTATACAAGTTTTTATTTAAATCAGTTGTATATATATTTAAGTGAATTTTATCTTTAGATTTTGATTGCGTCAGCATAAAATGTTTTGCCATAATAACAATTTGCCGGACAAATATTTAAAATTAATTGGATCCATGGCGGCGTACGAGGAAAGGGATATGGACGATGAAGGTGCTGTTAAAGAAGCCTTAAAACTATTGCACGTTTAAATAAATATAAATAAAACTTTTTGTCCTGTTTTCCGCCTTTTTTTTAGCTTTTCAGCCATTTTTCCTATTATTTTTCCAATCTGTCCTTTTTGTTCGAAAAAATATTGGCATCACTGGTGACAAGTTGTGAGTGCGGACGAATTTTTCGTGGAATTTTAAGGTATACATGTTTCATGTCATTTTATTTCATTTACATAATCAGTTTAAATTGTTTTTACACATGTAGCCAAAAACACAGAACGCTCTGAAATTATAACCTCCGTTGAAAAATTTAAACAAAATCACACATAGTTCTATCTCTTTTTTGCTCACTAAAACAAGACGATGAAGCAATATCGAGAAAGCAATTATGCTATCTCTCTTGCACTCGCATGGTCTTATCAACAGGCTCCTTCTGCTACGCATGACTTAAAGCCCAGTTACCCAAACGTGAACCGAATTGAACGTGGACTTAGAAAACAGCTGATCAGGTCAATTAAACGTCAAAAACTGTTTGCTGGTTACCCAAAACTTGAACTTAATTTAACTGAATTGGAAACCTGCAGAAAACAAAATTTTTAGTTTCAGTTCATATTTCAGTTCAAGTTACGATCCATTTACATTGAACAGCTGATTTAAAATGGACGAGCATAAACTCATTTGGTTGGTGCAGGAAAATGATTTTTTGTACAATAAAGCTAGCAAACTATTTAAGGATCCGGCAAAGAAAAGGGCAGCTTGGATATCAATTGCCGATTTGTACTAAGTACATGTAATATACATTAACCATATCATCCATATTTAATAAGTTTATTATTTTTTTGTGTAAACAGAAGTTCGCGCACAATTGTGAAAATATCAAAACGATGTCAAACAGCTGTTCGATAATTGAATGTTCAGGGTAATCGGTTCAATTTCATGTTCAGGTTCATTTTGAGGTTCAAGACTAGTTCACGTTTGGGTAATCGCTTTGTTTTCATATACCAATTCACGCTCGCATTCAATTCAAATTCAGTTCAAGCCAAGTTCGGGTAACTGGGCCTTAAACCATGTATAATTCAACCATGGTTTTACTTAAGCTGTGAGCCTCGAGCATATCGCGTCAGTCTGCTTGCTAGTTTCGCAGAGCCATACTGTATGTGTGCGCATAGCATCCAAAAACAAACATACAGAATGCACAGACGTTTTAACGGCGATTGCTTCATATGAAGAAGCAGTTGTTGTTTTTTTGCTTGCCCAATCGCTCCAATCGTTTGAAAATATCAAAAAATTTTGGGTGCAAATTATCGTCGCTTCAATCGCTCGTTGGCGCGCGACATGAAATCGCGTGACCATAAACACTCTAATAAGGAACAAAGTATTTAGTCGCTAGTAGCGATTCTCGTCGCATCGCGTTACGCGAAATCGCTTGACCATAAACACAGCCTCATGTTAAATTGTTTTTGTTGCACATTTAATTATGGTTTAAAACCATTGGTTTTGCACCAAAACAATTTAAGGCCCAACCAAACGTTGATTTTTTCCTTAAAGACTCGTTGCAAGACTGAACGAAAAGTTTGCTTACGCATTGAGAATCATCGGCATAGCCATACGTTGCTTAAGTGCTTTGTCTCTTCTTCTTTTATTGCAATGTAAAGGCCCAACCAAACGTTGATTTTTTCCTTAAAGACTCGTTGCAAGACTGAACGAAAAGTTTAATTACGCATTGAGAATCATCGGCATAGCCATACGTTGCTTAAGTGCTTTGTCTCTTCTTCTTTTATTGCAATGTAAACAAACCATATGGCATTAGCGGTGGAACATTGTTGCCATGTGCTCTTTTTTTATGCCATTGGAAATAAATGTTAACATTTAATGTGATACCATGTTAAAAACATATTATAGATATTATTATAGATCTAGTGCATTATATCAATGTGTGTATAAACAATAAAATGAAGATTTAACAATTTTTTTTAATATTTTCCATAGAATAAAAAATGAGCGACAACTCTGTATTGCTGAGCATTCATGCATGATTTCACTCCATTCAAACCATGCATGCAGGCTTAACAGCATTCGTTAAAAAAATAACTTAACGAATTCTTGCGTAAGCATCGTTTGGGCAGATACTCGGCGTAGCATATGTTCAAACTTTGCGTGTCGCGAGTCTTTAAGGAAGAAATCAACGTTTGGTTGGGCCTTAAACAAACCATATGGCATTAGCGGTGGAACATTGTTGCCATGTGCTCTTTTTTTATGCCATTGGAAATAAATGTTAACATTTAATGTGATACCATGTTAAAAACATATTATAGATATTATTATAGATCTAGTGCATTATATCAATGTGTGTATAAACAATAAAATGAAGATTTAACAATTTTTTTTAATATTTTCCATAGAATAAAAAATAAGCGACAACTCTGTATTGCTGAGCATTCATGCATGATTTCACTCAATTCAAACCATGCATGCAGGCTTAACAGCATTCTTGCGTAAGCATCGTTTGGGCAGATACTCGGCGTAGCATATGTTCAAACTTTGCGTGCCGCGAGTCTTTAAGGAAGAAATCAACGTTTGGTGGGGCCTTTATATGCCCGTGAAAAAATATCATATAAACTATCGGGGGCTAAACTATCGATTATTCGGGTGGCAGCCCTGATTTTCGCAACTTGTGAACAGAAACAAAGTTATTGCATTAAATAAAAAAAAGCATAAATACAATTTTAGATTTAATTGTGCATTTTATTTTATCTTTTTTGTGTAAGACCACTAGTTTAGCTATTTCCCATTGAGTAGGAAAATATGAGTTATAAAATAGCTTGCAATATTGTGAAATAATGCTTTCTGGCAAGTGTTTTAGGACTATATTCGAAACTCGATCTACTCACGAAGACACCTTACTTCTCAGCTTATTGAATATACATATCTTAAAGGTCCTCCAAACTAATAAAATAATTTCAAGTTTTTTATTCTAAAAACTGATTGATGCAAAACTCAACATCCTTATGAATCACATTATCTGGTAAACTCTGTTTAACTGATTGGAAATAAACGCCTGCGATTTTATTTTCTTCTCTAACGACAAAACTGATTGTAAAAGGATCTTTATCAAGAAAGTTTTGATTTAATCCTGCTCCTGTGGTTTTGTCTATATAGGTGAGTGCAATTTTGATGTGATCCAGAGAGTCATAATAATGAAATCTTTCCCAGGCAATACTATTTCCAATAGATATTTATCTATTTGAGCCCATTTTGGATCACTTTTTGATAGTGTTCTAGATGAAACATCCTTAGAAACATCAGTTCGTATTATCACTTCCTTTTTTATCGTTAACAGCTAACACTGGCTGCTCCAGGATTTTTTGAGTCCTTTAGTTAATTTTCCTGATCTTCACCCATAAAAAATTGTGTACAATTTTTAGTAAATTCTGGAATCTAGCTGATAAATCTGTCATAAACTTGGCAAGTGCTTAAAATTACCCAATACTCGTTGCTCACTAAAAGTAACGAGTGTCGTAAGGCAAATTTAAGTAATAATTTAATGTGAGTCATCAAAAAATTATGCCGTCTTGTTTTTTCATTTTAATTTCTCATTTTTGGGCTGTTGAAAAAAAATATAATAAGTGCTGCCAAGTATCGATAACAAAACAGGGTAGATCGACAAAAAAAAGAACAAATGACGCATAAAAATAATGTAAAATGGACAGAAACAAGTAGAAAAGTTGCAGTCGGACGCAACCGCTTCGGTATACTCGATACCAGTAGTAAAACAGATTAAAAGAGAGCTGATTGCAATGGCATGGATACGGCAGGGGTGTACGCTGCCTCAAAGACTGTCTGGTGCAGATGGGGATGCCAAAAAGCTATCTTCCTTTCAAATTTGGTGACTCTGGCTCAAAGTTAGTAGAATATGGTCGATGGTGAGCTCGGGGTGGTATGGGGGGCCGTGGTATCGAAATATTTCGAGTTTCTTCATCACCAATCTTGGCAACAAATTTGATGCAGTTTTTCGGGGGTCGTTACCAGTTTTCTTCCTATCAAATTTAATGACTCTAAAGGCTGGTTCGCACTTTGGTAAGTAGTAAGTAGCGAGTCGAGTAGACAGTGTCCGAACAGCTAAATTTTAGGCAAGTAATTTAGTCAGCTCACTCGCTACTCGGCTAAAAACAGAATAGAATCTACTCTATTTTTTTGTGTGAGTAGCGCGGCAGAGCTACTGTCTACTGGCCACTCAGCAAGTCAGAACGTTTTGAAACAGTACAGTTCATTATTTCCAAGCTGTTGTGGAGTAAACATGTCTCTTCGGTGGGATGATTTTTTTGCGCTGCACACTCATCTCGCTGCCGACCGCACACTACCAATGCACTGTACTAATCAGTAAATTTTATAAGTGCGTACAGTTTTTGGCGAGTAGCTACTTACCGAGCTACTGTCTACTCGACTCGCTACTTACTACTTACCAAAGTGCGAACCAGCCTTAACTGAAACACTTTGGAAGATACACGCATTATTTTTTATTTATTTATTTTAGCGAAGCGTTAGGGTGGTTGGGGGTGGCTAAGGCAGAATAGATAGACGTGGCATCCAAAGTGTTTATAAATTTGGTTGGGGGTCGTCAACACCTATCTTGGCACCAAATTTGGTGGCTCTAGCTCAAAAACAGTAGAAGATATAGGCACTTTTGGCTTTAAAACGCGGGGGGGGGGGCTAGGGCGGAATGGGTAGGCGTGGCTTAAAAATTTTTGATCCATTTTTTGGGGGGCTGTTAGTAGCTTTCTTTTCCCTAAATTTGGTAGTTCTAGCTGTAAGGGCGTGCGAAATAGCTGGGCTTATCGGTTTTGAGTTATCGAGTATATAGATTTGTGAGCCCCTTATCAATCGTAGAGCTCCAATTTTTATATTAAAGTTTAATAAACAACAAGTCTTACCGTATAGACAAAGTAGCTTTTAATGTTTCCGAGCATTTCGCACTTTCTTTTATATTTAGCTCACCTGGCTAAACACACGCTCGACCTCTGCGATCGACCGAGGCAGCAACAAAATGTTTCCCAAACGTGGCAAGCTGGAAAAACGTGTTGTTTCTGCAATACCTTTATATTTTTCCTCTTCGGCCTAAAACATAAGAATGTTGTCTATACACTGTCATTTCACCAAATGAATGTTTGCATATTGTGTTAGACTTTTTTCAATGCCGTCAGACTGAACATTGAAAAGTTCTAACACTTTACAAATGGAATTTTGTGTGGTGCTAAGCAATTTTCCACAGAAAATATGTCAATATTATTTAAAATTTTTTGGCAATTTCAAAATAAAAAAAAAAAAGAATAAAGAAAATGCTGATATCGTTACATATAATTGCAAATAGCGGAAATTACTTTACCTGCGCTTTCATTGATTTATGAGTTCAACAACAAACTCAGTGAAGCCTAAACGAATCTCACTTTCATCGCTGTCCTTGAGCTTATGTTTGATAGCCTTCAATTTACGCTCAAACTCATAGCCGTTAAATCATCACATTGAATTGTCTGGCGGAATCACTTTAGAAAAGATAAAATCGCTAAAGAACTTCGTTAGATTTGCTTCTTTGCATCCAGCATCGATGATTTTGGGGCGATGTTTTCCGATGTTATTGTTGATTTCGATGTGATACGATGCATCGATGCTTATGCACAACATCGGCTGTTTAAATTTACAGTAACTTGAGCTCTTTTCGCGGAATTAAAGTGCGTTTATATCATTTGAGTCTGTGTTTGCAATGCCAAAGTATATTCATTTAAATTGGTCAAAGAATCTATTGCTTCTAAAGGCGATTGCCTGATATGTTTGTTTCAGAAAGCCACGTGAAAGCGGAATAGATATGTTACCCACCACGTCGGCCACTCAATCAAAATTTTTTGGGACCACCATTACCAGCAGGCGCAGACCCATAGCCCGAATGGGATGTTGAGGTAGAATAAGGCGTATATCTACGCATGCCATTGGCTGCGTAACCCGCTACAAATTTGGGAAGGTATGAAAAATACCTACCCAAATTTGTGCAAGGTTGCTCCCCAATTTTTGCCGGTGGTTGGATCATCTGTTCCCTTTGAACGTGTTTTTTCAGCGGCTGCCAATATATGAGATAAAAAAAAGAAATACAATAGACCCACAAAGACTAAGTCGCATATTATTTTTGCAAAGCATTGATAAGAAATACTTTTAGTTAATATTTTGTTATGGTCGGCCTAATGCTATCGATGTGTTGGAGGTCGAACGAGGGGTGGAGAGTCGTGCCGGCTCCCGATAGTCGTTTTGTTTGAATGCGTGATAGGGTATTGGGAATTAAGCAAGAAGCAAAGTGGCCGTGATTAAGCAGAAAAAATTGGCAGCGGCAGCAGCAAGTGCTGCTGAATTTACAAAATCAAAAAAGTGCCAGTAAAAAAAAAAGGGGTAAGAAAAAAAGACACAGACATTTGGGAGACGCTTGCAGCATAGCAGGTATGTTAGTGAAGAGAGTTGAAGTGCTACTATTTATTAACAGTGGTTTTCAGTGTCGGCAGCAGTGGGAAAAATACACCGGCAAACGCAATTTTTCCGAGGCCGAGGGGAGCAACCACTGACCACCGGACAAGGATTGGCCAACCCGTCCGGGTGGTCACCAAGTTTGTTAATAGTGTAGTTTTGCCCCTAAATTCTGCGCCCAAGCGCCATCACTTGCCTGCGCATAAAGGCCTGTTGTCACATACACCGTAAACCGAAAACGAAACCGAATTCAGTACATTTGCGACTGATATAGAAACTGCAACCGAAACATCGGTTTTTTTTCAGTTGCTAGCAATAGTAATCGAATTCAGTACATTAGCAACTGAAACCAAAACAAGTACTTTTGACTTTATTCGGTTGCTGTTAACCGACGATAACCTGTTTTCTACAAACGCAGATAACTTAACGCTGGTCAATTCTTTGTGCAATCGACATTTTTGTTTCGGTTTCGGTTTCGGTTTACGGTGTATGTGACAACAGGCCTTAACGCGCATAGCGCAACTACGCACGCGCACACACACACTCACGCATATACGTGCAACCGCCGCAACAGGCAGCGACCAAGCACCCGCAACCAATTATTTATTTAATCACATCCGCCCCAATTATGATTTAATCCTTACTTATATATTCATTTATTATTATTTAATTTATTATTTATTTATTCGCATTATTTATTTATTTATTTATTCTTTCTTCGTTTTCCGCTTATTGTTTATTATGTTTTTCGTTTATTAGTTTTTTATTTAATTGTGTCATTTATTTATTTAATTATTCTTCTTTCATTATTCTTTTTATAATTTATATAAAGTAAATTTAATATATAAGAAATAAAAATGTTAAACTTAAATTTTAGATAAATAATGGTTATTGTTAATGTTTATGTAAACATGTGTGAGTAGTAATTTATGTGTGGGTGGGATGAGGATGTGTTGATGTCGGAGTAAGTTGTTGTTGTTGTTATAATGTGTTAAGGGAGTCGGCCACACAATTCTATAAGGCCAACTCATAGGTAGGGAGGGCACACATTGAAGGTGAACAATTAACACCAGTTTACCTTAAATATCCATAAAACTGTCCGATCGCGAAAAGTTATGCCTGTAGAGTAGCTGCTAGTCCGATAGTTGTTTGTTTTGTTAAAAATATAAATTTTTGTTAACCCGGCTCACACCGTATCGAGGTCGTATCCATCCCTGGGTAACCGAATTGCTAGCTGGCTATCGATACAGTGTTGGGAAAAGTAAGCCGGAACATAACAAATGGCGCCCAAAGGTAAAACCAATGATAGGAAGCCAGTGAAGTCGCAGTACATGTTCAATTTATTGTTTTAGTTTACATGTTGTTTGGTTAGTTTTTTTTTAACTTTTTGTCCAAAAGTTGCCAGACCACAGCGAGGTTGTATGCCTGAGCTGATGCGCAGGTAGCTGGAGGGGGAAAAGGAAAGCAGGTAACGCAACACATGATAACGCCAAATTCTCCAGGGCCTGAGCAATCCCAGCGTGGATCACCATGTCATGCTGTAGCGCAGCCCAGCGATCTGGAAATAGTAGGCTTTAAAAACAAAATATAAATCAATAAAGTAATTTGTTTGTTACCGTATAATTGTGCATGTGTCTGGGCTAGGATCCATGTCATTGTTCTTCAGGACCGGCAAAGAGCATCCTACCAGTCCAGGTACCGTATTGCGAGTAGTTTAACTGTGATATAGGAGTAGGACAATTTTAGGATAAGGTTCAATGTATACACACAACACTTACTGTAACCGTATCATGTTCCATGTCGTCTCACCCCATTAGTGTATGTCGTATATTATTTATCTGAAAGAATAAAATTATAAAACAAAACGTTAGCTTTATAGAGAAAAAGTAATGCGTAGGGAAAAAGAACACGTACAGGAAAAAAAAAAAGATAGGCGTAGCGCAGAATTCAATCGAAGTAGAGGGGCTGAATTAATGGCTCCCATAACTCGTTCAAAATCTCAGACACAAGCTGTCGAGTCCAGCATTGCATCCGACAGCATTTTTTCACCAGAGGATATGGATATCTCGGAGGCAGGAGCAGCAGGCGGGGATGCAGATCTCAACAGCCTAGGAGCAGTGCCCAATCGCAGTTCTTCGACGACAGTACAACAACAACCAGCTCCACTGGATCTGCAAAGCGAACTGAGAGCCGCAATCAACTCCGCTTTGACAGAGGCGCGGGAAACGTTTCAGGCGGTCATGGCGACAGGAATGGTCGAGCTCCAAGCCCAAACCAGGCGAGAGATGATTGATTATATGAAAGCGATCCAAGAAAGCAGCCTGTATACACAGCTGTCAGGGCCCAAAGAAGCGCCGCCATTTCTAAGCCCACCACCCGGGTCAAACGCAGTACCACAGGCTAACCATAGCGCAGCTTCACAGCGAAAGCCTCCAGCAGCGCAAGGGCACTGGTTCGACAACCGGGCGCTGGAATCCGAGCAGCGGGAACAGGCGGAGCATTGTATATTTGGAGCGCGCGGCGAAGCCCAGGCGAGGATTGACCAGACCACACGGAGGCCATTCGGTATAACCGAGACAAGACCAGAGGTGATCCCGATGCGTCGATGGGGTCTCCTCTTTGATGCCAGCCCATCTGGAATGACAGTCGGCGAATTTATTTTCAGACTGGATCATTTAAGGCAGACATACCAGGTGCCGTGGTCAGATGTCTTGAGGGATTTCCACACCCTGGTCGAGGGATGAGCCAAGGATTGGTATTGGATGTTCCTCAGGACGAGTGGAGCAACAGACTGGCCGAATCTACGGTACGCGCTAAAGCAACGTTTCCAGACGCACCGGTCTAATTTCGAGCGCGAGCAGGAGCTTCGCGTACGCAGACAGAAGTCGGGGGAGAGCATCGACGAGTATCTGCAGGCCATGTTTGCTCTTAGGTCGAGGTTGGAGGTGTCGGTCAGCGATCACGACCTGATAAAGATCGTGAAGATCAACATCCGGGATGCGATTTCCAGAATCATTTATCCGATTTGGATCACAGACCTGGAGAAGCTGCGAGAAGAGTGTCACGACACCGAGAAGTTGCTCTCATCCCGCTGGTCGAGGAGCCAAACCACTGCGGAGCCATTCAGCCGACCGAGGGAGCGCTTCCAAGTGCACGAGGGGTGCCACGAAGAGAAGGATGGTACACCAGGCGAGGCAGTTGAGGCACTATACAGACCGAGAGCTGAGAACTACGACAGCAATTCACTAACGTGCTGGAATTGCACGCAGAAAGGACATACATTCTGGGAGTGTGAGGCCGCAGTGAGGAACATATTCTGCTACAAATGTGGACTGCCAGGTGTAGTTTTGCCGAAGTGTCCCAAATGCCGTTCGGAAAACGGGAGGTGGAGCATGACGCAGGCCGAGGAGTCGCGCTCGACACAGCAGAACGGCCAATAATTACCTCACCAACGCGCATGTTAAATATAAGCACTAGGGATAAGAATTGCATGGTAGTTAAGGATATAGTTAGGAGTACCAACAGCAAGCGCTCACCAAGGCCCAAGTGGTCGACACGAACGCCTTTGGAAACGCGCGAGGCCGCGTACGAGCAAGCGAGAGCCCGCATCTTTGCCGAGGACGGCGCTTCGAGGCAGGGCAAAAGCCAACATGTGAGGCACTCAGGTCGGTGCTCAGGGACGATGAGCGAGCTTTTGCTGAAGTGCAGATCCATGGGCACACCGTAAAGGGTCTTCTGGATGGGGGGGCGACTGTTAGTCTGATAGGTGCTGGAGCAGTAGAGCTTATCGAGAAGCTAGGGATAGCGTGGCATCCACAAACTTCTAAAACGCGAGCCGCAGGAGGAGCGAGCTACACCTTACTGGGAAAGATCCTGGTCCCAATCCGCTACAAAAACAAGACGCACCGGATGACTCTGTACGTGTGCCCAGCCCTTGTCCAAAACCTGTACCTCGGAATCGACTTTTGGAAAAAGTTCCAGCTGGCACCAGATGTCGTGGGAGTAGAAACGGTCGAGAAGATGGATCCCGAGTTCGTCACCAAGGGAGAGCCAGTAGAACCACACCGGTTGAATACGGATCAGCAGGAGAAGCTAGGAAAGGTTAAAGCTAAATTTCTAACGTATGAAGAGCGAGGATTAGGAAAGACTCACCTGGAGCGGCATACCATCGAGCTCGTCGAAGGCACCGTGCCGGTAAAGGAACGTTTTTACCCGGTGTCACCAGCGGTTCAACAGCTCCTATTCGCGGAGGTTGATGAAATGTTGCGACTGGGAGTTATCGAGCCAAGCGAGAGTCCGTGGAGCAACAGGATGACGTGTAAAGTAGTTATTTTACCGGGGTACAGATCTCAGTCTGTCCACGGTCCACGTCACAAGATATTTATATTTAAAATCAGCGACGTTCGCGAAATGGAGGTAAGTGTCGCGATATTCGTCAGGCACCGCGGAAAATAGGCACCTCGACGGCTAGGGGGATACGAGGTCAACTAACTTTCTAATCTAAACGCATGTAGTTTCGGGGTTATTTCATTTCCTTTTATTGTCTAAGTCTTTCCATACTTCTTGCGCCTTGACCGCGATCGCGTCCACTCAGCTGCGTGCTCTCATACCAACTACTTTGCCGGTCTCGCACTTGAGGTCAGCGCGCTTCTCGGTCTGCCCTTGCTCGCGACAATTTGGTCGCGTGTCGCGGGCGTGCCCTCGCTCTTTTGTCGCCGGCTTGGCTGCCCGGCCCTCTTGCTGCGCTGGCTGCATTGCTTAGCCTATTCTCTGCTCGCTCTCGCGTCTGTCTTACATTAATTTATACATACATATCGAAAGTAATAGTAATGATTCGTACATAGTTCAATAACAAGTGTGTAAATACTAATTCATAAGTAAGTTCGTATTTCAGCTTAAGTATGTAAATAATGATAACTAGTAAGTATTTAAGTAACAATTCATATTTCAGCGTGAGTAATAATAAGTACTAAGTATCTATATAATATCTTTATTAGTAACTCAATGTGTGGGAGGCTCGCGCCGGGCCTACCTCACACCCCCCCCTTTCTTCGTGATCGCGACCCTGCCATCACCCTGAGCCGGTCCCTCGACGTTCGTCCTCTCCGCACGCGCAGCTCCCGCGTGATCTCCTCGACGGCCCGCTTGGTCACGATGCTTGTGTCTGGGTGACATGTCCAGTTGTCTGGGACTTCAGGTAACGCTCCCATGTCCTCGTCGGGATCTGCCGGTGCAAGGTTCTCTTCCGGCCGTGGGGTAAGGGGCGCTTGGCGTCGCTCGGCTGCGGCGCTACTCGATGGTTTGTCGTCGTCTCCGTCGTCCGTTGCCTCTGACCATAGTCCCGGGGCCCATACTCGGCGTGAGTTTAATTTTTGGGTTGTCTCTGTTACTGACTCATCTAGCCCCTCTTCCCATCCAAGGATGCCTTCTTCCTCGCTTTCTTCGTCGTCGCAGGGGCTTGCCTCTTTCTTGGCTTTGATGAATGTTGTTGTTGTGACGACCGTCTGCATCACGTGGAAATCTCCCACCGTGTCCGTCACCGTGTCCTCGTGCACATATTTCGTAATGGCTGGACCATTTGCGCCCCAAGCCTCTTCCACCTTGGTTAGTTTCTTCCGCCAGTGGGTGCCTTCCTCAAACTTCAAAACTGTTTCTTTGCTCATTTTTTCTTCACCCGATATGGTCCCTCGAACCCGTCGCTGGCTTTCGAAAGTTGGTGTGTCCTTAACAAGACAAGCTCGTTGATCGTCGGTCTCCATTCCCTTCGTCGCAGGTTGTAATTTCTTCCTTGATCCGTTGAAGCTCGCTGCTGGTTGCTTCGCGCTATGTCGAACACCTCCTTTAGCCTATTTGCCCTTTGTTCCGGCGTTTGCGGTGTGCTTCCTGTACCTGGCGTTTTCTCCTCGTACAACGTTGCTGGCAAACGAGGTTCCCTTCCCTGCATCAAGAATGCTGGGGAAAATCCTGTTGAATCTGCGATGCTCGAGTTGACGGCTAACGATATTTCGGGTATCAACTGGTCCCAAGAACTTTGATTTCCGGAAATATATTGCGCGATCATCGTCTTTACCGTCCTGTTGGTTCTCTCGGTCGGGTTCTCCTGGGGGCAGTATGGGGCGGTGTGTTCCATCTCTACGCCAAGGGAGTTCAAATACGCTTTGAAAATCCGACTTGTGAACTGCACTCCGTTGTCACAAACAAACCTCTTTGGCACTCCGAACCGGCATAAGATCCGTTCGCGAAAAGCCTTCTGCAACGTGGCCGCTGTTGCTCGTCTCATGGGAACCAATTCTACCCACTTTGTGAATGCGTCGTGAAATACCAATAACATCGTGTTACCTTGTTTTGATCGCGGTAAGGGGCCCACGAAATCTGCGCACAGTATCGCCATTGGCTCCGCCACCTGGCGGGTTAGCATGTGTCCGGCTGGCTTCTTTTGCTCAGTCTTGAACAGTTGGCATTTTTCGCAACATTTGACATACCTGGCTGCATCTCTGAACATCCCAGGCCAGTAGTATCGTTGGGACAATCTCATAATCGTCTTGCGGACTCCCTGATGCCCGGCCGTCGGCGCGTCGTGGCATTCCAGTAGTACTCTCTTCCTTTGTTCCTCGCTGACGCATAGCTTCCACGGGATGTAGTCCTCGTCATCCGCGCGGTGGCCCAGGTGTCTGTACAACTGTCCGTTTTCTTCCACGTAGTCTGTATACTTAGATGGTTCCTTGGCTATTCTTTCCAGCATCTTTGGAATCCATCCTCCGGGGGACTGCTGAACAACGGCTTGCTGGAGCTGCTCTAACGGGTCTCGTGACAAAGCGTCTGCCACCACGTTGAGCTTGCCTTTCCTGTATTTGACGTCAAACTGGTATTGCTGTAGCTCTAAAGCCCAGCGCGCTATCCTTCCTGTGGGGCTCTCGATTGAATCCAACCATTTTAATGCCATGTGGTCTGTGACCACCTCAAATCGGTATCCTTCCAGGTAGCATTTGAGTTTTCTGATCGCCCACACGATCGCCAAGCACTCCTTTTCTGTAGCCGAATAGTTCGACTCGGCCTTTGACAGCTTCCGGCTGGCGTACGCTATGACCTGCTCCTGCTCATCAATGGTTTGCGTGAGTACTGCTCCGAGGCCGTAGTCGCTCGCGTCCGTCTGCAACGTGAACTTTTCTCCGAACTCCGGACATGCTAGGACAGGCGCGGACGTTAGACACTTCTTGAGACTGTCTAATGCGGCTTGTTGCTCCTCCTTCCACGACCACTTCCGGGACTTCTTCAACAGCTCTGTCATCGGTTGTACCACAGTTGTGAAATTGGGCACGAATCGGCGGTACCACGACGCCATTCCGAGGCATCGTCTAAGCTCTTTCAGGTTTGTGGGTGCCTTAAGGTTTTTCATGGCTTCCACCTTTGAGGGGTCCGTCTGGATTCCTTTCTCGCTCACCAGATGCCCTAGGTATACTAGCTTCTTCTGGAAAAACGAACATTTTTTTTGATTAAGTTTTAGATTGGCCTCTCTCAGCCGTCGGAATACTTCTCTCAAGTTTTCTATGTGTTGCTCTTTCGTTGCGCTTATCACTATGATGTCGTCTAAGTAGGCGAACGCATGGGGCTCCATCTCCGGGCCTATTACCGTATCCAATGCTCTCTGAAAAGTCGCACCGGCCGAATGCAAACCAAATGGCATGACCCGCCATTGAAACAGTCCTCGACCGGGCACTGTGAACGCAGTGTACTCCCTGCTGCTTGCCGCCATCGGAATTTGCCAGTAACCGTGCTTCAAGTCCAGCGTCGAAATGTAACGTGCGTGCCTCAACTTTTCCAGGATATGATTTATCCTGGGTACGGGGTATGCATCCGGTATAGAGTGTGCGTTGAGCTGCCTGTAGTCCACGCACATCCTCCACTCGTTCGTCTCCTTACGGACGAGCACTATGGGCGCGCTGTGTGGGCTGCGTGACGGCTCGATTGCCCCCGCCTCTATCAGTTCATTTACCTGCTGGTCGATCACGCGTTGCATCGCCGGATTTTTGGGGTAGTACCTCTGCATTACCGGCTTGTCATCCCTCATGATGATCCGATGCTCGGCTACGTTGGATACGCCCTTCAATCCCTCGAAGAGTTGCAACTCCATCCTTAAAAACTCCTGCGTGGCTGGTTCCAAGTCCGCTGGCCACACTGACTCCTGCGCAGGGTCTTCTTCCGATGATGATCCTGCTTTGGGGTATCCTCCTTTTTGCGGCGCCTCGGCTCCTGCACTTTCCACCTGGCCTAGCGATGGCTCCTTGACGACTGTAACTGCGTCTCGGCCGGCCCCTTGCTTGGCTAGCGTGGTATCCTTGCTGCGATGCGTCCCCAGGACAGTCTCTCGCTTCTTGCCTCGGTTGCCGCGTCTCTCTTGCTCCTTCTCCCCTTCTGGCCCTGACTCGGCCGTTTCGATCGTCTCGGCTGGCGCATCGGCGCACTTCAGTACCAGCATCGCCTCACCGCACTGCATAGTCGTCCCCATCTTGCATAGAAAATCCATCCCCAGGATAAGACTGTCTAACATGGATGGCATTACGAGCATGTCCATCGGCACTTCTTTGCTGATCAACTTGACCTTGACTCTCAACAATTTACTAATCGCTACCTTTGACCCATCTGCTAAGTGAGTATTCACGGTTGCTGCGAATACTTCCCCCTTTGCCTTTATCTCCTCAAAAAAACTTTGGCTCACGAAGCTTCGTGATGCCCCTGTATCAACCGTCGCCTTCGCCACTCGGTCCCCGACCTTCACCATGGCGACTATGCGACTGTTCTCTACTCTGAGAGGACATTCTAATTCCGGGACTGACTCGCGCCGGCGCCCATCCGATCCCGCTCCGGATGACGCGGCTGCCCGTTTCCCGCTCTCCTACCGCAACATGCCAAATCGCTCACGCCTTGAGCACCACACTGTCTACAGAATACCACCTTAGGATTTGGGCATTCTCTGGCAAAGTGTCCCCCTTGTGAGCAGTTGTAGCACACGCGACTCACGACTGCCGACCTAACCTGTTCATGCCCCATCATGTTGTTCGAAATTTCATCGCGCCTGGTGACGGGATGACTGCTAGTCTCGTTTCGCGCTAATGGTACCTGTGCTGGCGGACTCCTAAACGGATTAGGCGGTTTGGTGGGTGTGTCCATGCCACCGGACCTACCCTGATACCCAAGAACCCTTGCCTGGTTGTACCCCGTCTCCCCTTGGAACTGACCCGGGATGCTTTCGAACTCAGAGGCTATCTGTGTTAGCTGAGACAAGTCTGTAAAATCACTCCGTCGAATATATAGGCGGTACTCCCGAGAAAGATTCTCATATACTCTTCTCAGCTCCTGCTCAGGAGTGTAACTGGCGTGCCGCATTAATCTCTTCAGATCGACTAAATATTCTTTATACCCTTCCCCTACGCGTTGTCGGCGGGCCCTGATTTCGTCCTCTAACCTGTCAAAGTATTGGGGAGGCAGACAGAATCCTAAAAATTCTCTTTTGAACGTTCCCCATGTCACGTCCCTTAATCCGCTCGTTGAGAACCAACTACCTGCCATACCTGTCAAAGCCTCGCTCATCGCTCTCGGTATGCGATTCAGATCTATATCGTACGTTTGGGCGCGTTCTTCTAATGTTTCTATGAACGCCAGTGGGTCGGAATAACCATCAAACTTAACACCCCATTTCCTAACCTGATCAGGGACGACCATGTAATGCCGGTGACTGTTAGCGAGCTCGTACATTTGCCTGTAATCCGCCTGGTCCTCCTTGGTACTAGTCATGGGCGGGCCTACGGGCGGCACTACATGTACGTTTGGGGTCAATCCAACTATGTATCCGCCAACGGCCGGTGCAAACCGCACGTGGCTGGGTGATGGTGGCAATTCTCCTGATGACCCTGATAACGCCAACAAATCGGATTCCGATTTTTGTCTGGGTCGCGCCCCTTCACTAATGACAGTGGGCGGGACGGGTGACCCTCGGCTCTTGGCGAACTTCCGCTCCCATTCGCCCAACCGGTTCCAGGTTGACGAACTATGGCCTCCCAATTTTATCAAATCACATACCCGTTTTCGTAAATCTTCTACCTTGCCGGCGCTTTCTATGTTTAGTTCCTGAGCGATTCGTTCCAGATCCTCCTTCCGGCAGTGGTATATCCATCCTAGACTCACGCCCGGGTTGTCGCATCCTTCTTCTTCTACGCTTTTGTTGTACTCCATGGTCGTTGCTCGTGAAAATTTTTTTTTTAATTTATTCAATTTTAATTTAATTTATTTCAGTTTTATTTAATTTATTTAATTTTTTTTTTCTGTATTTAATTTTTTTTTTTTTTTTTTTATTTATTTAAATTTTGTTTCATTAAATTTTATTTAATTTACTTCCTTTCCTTTATTTAAGTTTTATTTAATTTATTTTAATTTTATTTAGCTTTATTTCAATTTTGTTTATTTAAAATTTTTCCACTCTCGTCCCACTGTACAACGATCACCACGCCCAATACCAATTCCAATGTTCGGGTATTGGCATGTGCTGCACTTTCACAGCCAGCGTTCGCGCTGCTCCGCTGTGATCACTTTCACGACCGACACTGTTTCCCGCGATTTTAGCCGTTTTCTAGCCGAACGCTCACGTCTGTCTTTTCGTTATTCCCGTTCGCTTAGTTGGTGCGTCTTCTTTCACCGTCAACTTCGCTGCACGTGCACTCTCAGCTTCGACCGATTTGCTGCTTAACACATACCAAATAATTTTTTCGCGACGACTGTACGTTTGACAAATTTTTTCTAGCGCCAACTGACCATCTGGCACCTTTTATTGCCCTCGCCGTTACTTTCGGTTTTTTTTTTTTTTTTGAACGCGCGCGCGATCTACGGGGTATGACCGGGTATGTCCGACTATCACAATTTACACTTGTTAGTAATATGTTTGGGGTTTTTACTTCCAAATTATATTACTCCTCTTTCGCTTGGGTCCCTGCTCGGGCGCCACTTGTAAAGTAGTTATTTTACCGGGGTACAGATCTCAGTCTGTCCACGGTCCACGTCACAAGATATTTATATTTAAAATCAGCGACGTTCGCGAAATGGAGGTAAGTGTCGCGATATTCGTCAGGCACCGCGGAAAATAGGCACCTCGACGGCTAGGGGGATACGAGGTCAACTAACTTTCTAATCTAAACGCATGTAGTTTCGGGGTTATTTCATTTCCTTTTATTGTCTAAGTCTTTCCATACTTCTTGCGCCTTGACCGCGATCGCGTCCACTCAGCTGCGTGCTCTCATACCAACTACTTTGCCGGTCTCGCACTTGAGGTCAGCGCGCTTCTCGGTCTGCCCTTGCTCGCGACAATTTGGTCGCGTGTCGCGGGCGTGCCCTCGCTCTTTTGTCGCCGGCTTGGCTGCCCGGCCCTCTTGCTGCGCTGGCTGCATTGCTTAGCCTATTCTCTGCTCGCTCTCGAGTCTGTCTTACATTAATTTATACATACATATCGAAAGTAATAGTAATGATTCGTACATAGTTCAATAACAAGTGTGTAAATACTAATTCATAAGTAAGTTCGTATTTCAGCTTAAGTATGTAAATAATGATAACTAGTAAGTATTTAAGTAACAATTCATATTTCAGCGTGAGTAATAATAAGTACTAAGTATCTATATAATATCTTTATTAGTAACTCAATGTGTGGGAGGCTCGCGCCGGGCCTACCTCACAGACGTTGGTGCGGAAACCTGACAAAAATCGGTTATGCTTAGACGCGCGAAAGCTTAACGACGTGACGGTGAAGGATGCTTAACCACTACTGAACATTGAGTCCATCCTCAGCCGTGTAGATGACACGATCTACATCAGCAGTGTTGATCTGAAGTACGTGTTCTGGCAGATCGAGTTGGAGCCCAAGAGCAGAGGATATACGGCATTCACCATTCCAGGCCTTCCACTCTACCAATTCCGAATGATGCCATTCGGACTGTGTAATGCTGCTCAACGGCTGTGTCGCTTGATGGATAGGGTGATACCACAGCGTCTGCGGAACCTGTATTTGGACGAACTGCTGATAATTTCTCGCACATTTGAAGAGCACGTGAAGCTGCTGGAGGAAGTTGCGCAGTGTCTAAAGGAGGCGAACCTCACTATTGGCCTGCAAAAATCGAACTTTTGCTTTAGATTCCTTAGGTACTTGGGATACATTGTCGGTGACGGAGCCCTCCGAACGGATCCCAGCAAGGTGGAGGCGATAGTCCAGATTCCCGTCCCGAGAACCACAAAGCAGCTGAGGAGATTTTTGGGAACTGCAGGCTGGTACAGGCGATTCATCCGCGATTTCTCGAGCCTTTCTGCGCCGCTGACTGACTGCCTGAAAATTGCCAAAAGGTTCGAAATGTCGGACTACGCAGTCAAAGCATTTCATGGGTTGAAGAAGGCACTTACCTGCGCCCCGGTACTTGTGCATCCAGATTTTCACCGACACTACTTTATTCAGTGCGACGCAAGCCACCTGGGGATTGGGGCAGTTCTCTTCCAGCGTGACGACGAAGGCGCAGATCGGCCGATCGCATTTTTTTCAGCAAAGCTGCGTGGAGCTCAGCTGATCTATAGCGTGACGGAGAAGGAGTGTCTAGCAGCTGTTAAGGCAATAGAGCTTTTTAGGCCATATGTGGAGCTGATGCCTTTCACAGTCATTACGGACCATTCGAGTCTGCAGTGGTTGATGTTGCTCAAGGATCTGAGCGGAAGGCTGGCGAGGTGGTCTCTAGCGCTTCAAGCTTTTGATTTCACCATCGAGCACCGGAAAGGAAAGGACAATGTGGTAGCCGATATGCTTTCCCGACCATTCGAGGTGGAAGAGCTCAATCTGTTCGAGTTCGAAACGACAGCCTTTGAGAGTGAGGAGTGTCTGGAGCGGTTAGCGCTGGTGTGAGCAGAGACAGAGCGTTTTCCAGATCTTCGGATCGAGGACGGCCTGCTCTTTAAGAGGTCGCAGTTCGCTTGAGAGGACAGTGAGGAGTTCCTGTGGAAGCTGTGGGTCCCGGAAGCGCTAACCAGCACGCTGATCCAGCAGGCGCACGACAGTGTGAAGGGAATGCACGGAGGCATAGCCCGGGCGATAGCAAGGCTGTGCAAATTCTACTTCCGGCCGAGAATGGCAGCGCAAGTGCGGACGCATGTGCTCGAGTGTGAAGTCTGTAAGGAGACGAAGCACAGCACGCAAATTGGCAGGCCGAGGATGGGGAAGGAGGTGGTGACGGAGCGGCCGATACAGAAACTGTACTTGGATTTTTTGGGCAAGTATCCACGCTCCCGCCAGGGCAACACGTATATTCTCGTGGTGCTGGATCACTTCAGCAATTTGTATGGTTGAAGGCGATACCGAAGGCGACATCGGCAACGGTCATCCGATACCTCAGAGAAGATGTGTTCGCGGCATTTGGAATCCCCGAAATCGTCCACACCGACAACGGAAAGCAGTTCGTGTCGCAAGAGTTTGGAGCGATGCTGGAGCGATGCTGGAGCACCACGGCATTAAACACGTTCGCACCGGGAACTATGCTCCACAAGCGAACGCGTCTGAGCGGGTTAACCAGTCGGTGTTGGCAGCGAACGACCAGACGGCGTGGGACGACAGGCTGCCAGAGATCGCGATGGCATTACGAGGTGCAGTGCACTCGGCGATTGGAACCTCTCCATACTTTGGACAGCACATGCTGAGCCACGAAAGCGAGTACGGACTGGCCAGGAACCTGGGCGATGTCAACGACTCGGCCATCAAGCCGCTAGACAGGTCAGCTAAGCAACAGATATGCCGTGCTCGCATCCAAGACACCCTACACAAAGCGTATGAGAAGTCGGCGAGGCAGTACGACCTGAAGGCCCGAGACGTTCACTTTGCCGCAGGTCAGGAAGTGTTCAAGCGGAACTTCGTGCTGAGCGACTTCGCAAAAAACCTCAACACGAAATTCTGTCGTCGCTTCACCAAGTGCCGAGTAGTGAGACCAGTGGGGAGGCGCCTCTATGAGCTGGAAACACTTCAGGGCAATCCGCTCGGAGTGTTCCACGCTAAAGATATCAAGCAGTGACCCCCGAGCGTTGGATCTGTGCCCGGCTAGCTCAGTCGGTAGAGCATGAGACGCTTAATATCAGGGCGTGGGCGGTGGCCTTTGTTGACAGCGTAAGGAACAGACGCCTCTGTTTGGCACTCCTGTTCAGAGCGGACACTACCGAACCGGAGTGTGGTGTTATGGTCGGCCTAATGCTATCGATGTGTTGGAGGTCGAACGAGGGGTGGAGAGTCGTGCCGGCTCCCGATAGTCGTTTTGTTTGAATGCGTGATAGGGTATTGGGAATTAAGCAAGAAGCAAAGTGGCCGTGATTAAGCAGAAAAATTTGGCAGCGGCAGCAGCAAGTGCTGCTGAATTTACAAAATCAAAAATGTGTCAGTAAAAAAAAAAGGGGTAAGAAAAACAGACACAGACATTTGGGAGACGCTTGCAGCATAGCAGGTATGTTAGTGAAGAGAGTTGAAGTGCTACTATTTATTAACAGTGGTTTTCAGTGTCGGCAGCAGTGGGATAAATACACCGGCAAACGCAATTTTTCCGAGGCCGAGGGGAGCAACCACTGACCACCGGACAAGGATTAGCCAACCCGTCCGGGTGGTCACCAAGTTTGTTAATAGTGTAGTTTTGCCCCTAAATTCTGCGCCCAAGCGCCATCACTTGCCTGCGCATAACGCGCATAGCGCAACTACGTGCCCGCGCTTAACTTGCGCGCACGCGGACACACACATTCACGCATATACGTGCAACCGCCGCACCAGGCACAGAGGGCAGCGACCAAGCACCCGCAACCAATTATTTATTTAATCACACCCGCCCCAATTATGATTTAATCCTTACTTATATATTCATTTATTATGATTTAATTTATTATTTATTTATTCGCATTATTTATTTATTTATTTATTCTTTCTTCGTTTTCCGTTTATTGTTTATTATGTTTTTCGTTTATTATACTCGATACCGAAGGTAAAGAGTATATTGGGTTTGTGCAATGTCCGTCATGGTGTCTGTCCGTCTGTCCGTCTGTCCGTCTGTATGTTCGCAACTTTTTTCCACACCCTTCAAGTTAGAGACTTCAAACTTTGGAAACCCCTTTATCTATGGCATAGTAAATTAAAGTGTCAAGATTGGAGCTCTACGATAACTAGGGGGCTGGCAAATCGATAAACTCGATAACGCAAAATCGATAGATGCAGCTATTTCGCAAGCCTTTACAGCTAGAACTACCAAATTTGGGGAGAAAATAGCTACTACCAACCCCCAAAAAACTGCATCAAAAATTTTGGAGCCACGCCCACCCATACCGCCCCCAGCCCCCCCGCAGAATGCCCATATCTTCTACAGTTTTTGAGCTAGAGCCATCAAATTTGGTTCCAAGATAGGTGTTGACAATCCCCAATCAAATTCATAAAAACTTTGGATGCCACGCCCAGCTATACTGCCCTATCCGCCTTCAACCACCCCAACGCTTCGCTAAAAACGGTAGTGCGTGTATCTTCGAAAGTGTTTGAGCTAGAGTCACAAAATTTGGTAGGTAGATAACTGAAAACGACCCCCCAAAAACTGCATCAAAGTTTTGGGGCCCCACCTACCCATTCCGCCCCCAGCCCCCTCGCAGCTTAAAAACAGAAATGCTTATATCTATTACAGTTTTTAAGCTAGAACCACCAAATTTTGTGCCAAGATAGGTGATTACAACCTCCAAAAAATGCATAAAAACTTTGGATGCCACGCCAATCCATACTGCCCAAGCTGCTCCAAACCGCCCCAATGCTTCACTAAAAACGGGAATGCGTGTATTTTCCAAAGAGTTAAAGCTAGAGTCACCAAATTTGAAAGGAAGATAGCTGTTAACGATCTCCAAAAAACTGCATCAAAAATTTGGAGCCAAGCCCTCCCGTTCCCTAGCCCCTTGCATTTTGAAATCAAAAGTGCCTATATTTTCCACAGCTTTTGAGCTAGAGCCGCCAAATTTGGTGCCAAGATTGGAAGTGAAGAAACCCAAAAATTTTGGATGGCGCCCCCACCCATACTGCCCCCAGCCCCCCTTCCACCATATTCTACTAACTAACTATGAGGATAGCAATTAACATCATAAATAGATCTGCAGCAAAACTTTGGACGCTACGCCCCCCCATACCAGCCCCCAGCCCCCCTTCCACCATATTTTACTAACTTTGAGCTAGAGTCACCAAATTCGGTATGAGGATAGTAATTAACATCACAATCAGATCTGCAGCAAAACTTTGGACGCCACGCCCCCCCATACCAGCCCCCAGCACCTAGCCCCCCTTCTACTATATTCTACTAACTTTGAGCTAGAGTCACCAAATTCGGTATGAGGATAGCAATTAACATCATAAATAGATCTACAGCAAAAGATTGGAAGCCACGCCCCCCCTTACCAACCACAGCCCCCCTTCCCACAAATTTTACTATTTTTGAGCTAGAGTCACCAAATTTGGGAGGAAGATAAATTTTTGGCATCCCCATCTGCACCAGACAATCTTTGAGGCAGCCTACACCCCTGCCGTATCCACACACCATTGCAATCAGCTCTCTTTTAATCTGTTTTACTACTGGTATCGAGTATACCGCAGTCGGGTGCGTCCGACTGCAACGTTTCTACTTGTTAGTTTTTTATTTAATTGTGTCATTTATTTATTTAATTATTCTTCTTTCATTATTCTTTTTATAATTTATATAAAGTAAATTTAATATATAAGAAATAAAAATGTTAAACTTAAATTTTAAATAAATAATGGTTATTGTTAATGTTTATGTAAACATGTGTGAGTAGTAATTTATGTGTGGGTGGGATGAGGATGTGTTGATGTCGGAGTAAGTTGTTGTTGTTGTTATAATGTGTTAAGGGAGTCGGTCACACAATTTTGTAAGGCCAACTCATAGGTAGGGAGGGCACACATTGAAGGTGAACAATTAACATCAGTTTACCTTAAATATCCATAAAACTGTCCGATCGCGAAAAGTTATGCCTGTAGAGTAGCTGCTAGTCCGATAGTTGTTTGTTTTGTTAAAAATATAAATTTTTAACGTAGAATACGTTATTCGGCAGGTTAGGGGTGCAATGCGAAGTAAAAATTTTTGCGACCACTTTCGCCGCGTTCATTTCGATTTTTTTATACTTTAAACATTCCCAAATGGAATCTCATTTATATAGGAGTTAACTGAATTTATTAGCTTTCGAACAGTATATAAAGTATAATACTGCTACATATAAAGTTTTTGAATCCATAAGTAAATGAAATTTTAAGCGCAATACATTTTTCGGCAATTTTCATATGCGTGTTTTATGTGCTCATGTATTAGCAATAAGTAAGAGCGGGCGCGATAGTGATAGCTATAGCGGATAGACTGTGCATATAGTGTTGTTTCAGTTGGCGTTGCACTCAGTGGTGTTTCGAAGCAAGCGGCGTGCCAACGCACTGTGGGCATTTTACCAAAAACTGGCATTAACTGGCTTGCAAACCACGCAAGATATTTCGATTTGGTTGTTTGCGTTAGGTTTGTAAGAACCAAAGGAAAATCATTTTAATAAAATTGGCTTGTTGCTGCCTTTTGTTTTCAACATATCAGGACGAAATCTGGGAGTCAAGCACGTTTATATAATACTAAAATTTTTTTAAAAATTCATCGATATCGGCCAACTATATAAATTTTACTAGAGATTTGCAAGTTAATTTTAGGACATGTAAAAATAAATATATGTTAGTTTTTTTTGGCAAAGCGCCCCATAGTTCAGCAGCAATAAACAACGGTAAAAGCTTGTGTGTGTTCGAAAAAGAAGCAACCGCGTTTCATTTCTCATGTCGTCTCAGCATTTGACTTATACTGATTAATGCAAACCAACATAGAAGGGTTGTATAAACTCAATATGAACTTTGTGCAATTAAATAGCAAAACGTGATTACTTCAATATTATGTCTGTGTAATATGTTTGTTCATATTTTGGCAATAAGGTAGGGCGTTCATAATCAATTAAACACGTTGTAGATAATTTAATAAACTAGCACTTAAATCGACGTTTTTTGTTAGTAATTAAAATATATTATCTATATATTAAATTATATATTTGATTTTTTTTATTGACGATTATTAAATATTTGTACAAGGGGTATTTTTAATTTGTCCATTTTTTGGGTCTAAGCTACGACAATCCAGCACGTGTTGTTGTTGGTTTATGGCTGTTTTTGACTATTTATGTATGTATTTGATTCGGGAGGCAAAATGTGTGTGTGTGTGTATATTAGATTAGAAAATACATTTATAATATTAATATTCGTAAGAAATTTATCAGGAGAGAAAACAAACCCTTCTAGGAACTTATGGAAACTACATTCAATCTTCAACCTGCATTGATATGGTTTGCAGCATACATTTAAAAATATATTTTACTTAATTTAATTTCATTGTTTTGTCATTACGTCTATTTTGTTTGATAAATTTGAAATGTTACGTATTCTACGTAAAATCTTAGCGGCCGTGTTGGAGACATAGCCTGTTGGTCTTTTTTGTTAACCCGGCTCACACCGTATCGAGGTCGTATCCATCCCTGGTTAACCGAATTGCTAGCTGGCTATCGATATAGTGTTGGGAAAAGAAAGCCGGAACATAACAATTTTCTTTATAGAGCCTAAAAAAATTTAAGGTGACAAAACATGAAACATACATCGATGCATCGAAATTTGGAGCCTATGTATCTCGCCACATCGATTTTCTATTTTGAAAACATCGATTAGCATCGACATCGGTATTTTGACTCAAATTTACATCACTACTCCCGCTCCTTGCTCGAACATAAAGTGGATGGCCTTCACCATGGTGAAACGGTAATGCGGAATATAACACCTTAATATTGTTTCACAATGGCATTCACCAAGCAATAGCCGATACGATTATTTTACAAGTGAAGGGCATTTACACAATCGATAGACAAGTAAAAAAAGTTCATGGTTAGTTCATATTAGAGATGGCATTATTTTCACACACCTAATATTGGCAATATATTGTAAATTCAATCTAGGACGATGGTGTTTTAAAAAAGACAGATTTCCGGATAATAGGCTATTCACACTAGGGCACATATCGGGGAACGATGAGAAGATGTGAAATTGTGTTCACATTGCAACATTTAACACCTTGAGTCTTCTTCTTCATTTGTAAAAAATACGCTTATTTCACCACGTATTATTTTTGTTGTTACAAAATATTACATAAGAATGGATAAAAGAAATTTAGAGATAATATCTAAAGTTGCTCAGCAACAGGGTATGATTGTTGATCTTGCTGACTATTTAAATAAACCCTGTAAAGACTAGGATTTCGAAGATGAGCAACTTTATGCACTTGTTGCAATGCCTCGGAGGATTTGGGCGCATGTAAGTGAAAATAAAAATTAATAAATACTAGGTAAATAATCAAAAAACTTTTAGATGCGGTTTGGTGAGTTTTGGGAAAAGGATATTCCCAAAAATAATGAAGCCTTTTTTAAAGAAAGTTTTCGGATGGAGAAGGCGTCATTTTCGTTACAGGTGCAGAGGTTGGGAGTTTTGAGAAGGAAAAACACGCCGTTTAGATACGCAATAGAGTACGAAAAGCGCATAGCCATCGCACTGTACGCCTTGGGGAGTGCAGCCGAGTATCGGACTGTGGCACGGCTGTTTGGTGTTTCGACAAATAGTGTATGCAATATTCTGCACGAGTTTTGTCCAGCAGTGGCTGTGGAATTTGGCGAAGATTATCTGCCAGAAAAGTTTTTAACAGAATGTATGGTGGATGAATGCGTCGCAGGGTTTGAAGCCCTTGGATTTCCACAGTGCATTGGAGCAATTAATTAAACAAAGTTGTTAAGTAGTCAATGTTGTTTTTAACAATATTTTTTATTATTAAGATGGAAGTCATATAGAGGTCGTAAATCATCAAAACACTCTTCCCACAAGTCCAGCAGGAGTGCTTCCTTTTCGGGCGACCATATTGTTCGATTTGCTGTACATTTTCTTTCTAAATTCGAAAATATTATAAAAATAACATAAATAATTTGCATTTGAGTTACCGTTGTCGTTGCCCGCCATGATTTATTTGCCATTCATTTGCGTAGACATTGTTTACATTTTGGTTGTGAATGACAATTTTTTAGTGGTGGAATCAAAAATATCGAAACTAACTAAATAAAAACACTTGGATTAGGAACATTTCCAGAAGATGTTTGAATACTTTGAGAAAACTTGGAACGGGTACTTCATACGTAACACCTTTGATGTAAGATGTTAGATGTTTAATGTGCCCTTGTGTGAATTGGGATTAAGGGATGTTTGGTTATTTTTCCGGCTGACGAAGTTTAAAAATGGACAGATTTGGCCTGAAAAAGGCTGCTATGGCAGAACTGATAATAATAGCCAAACTATCGAGTTACTTTGCATAACTTGCGATTAGACAAAGCGATTTACTATCGCGCATCATCTTGTCGATTTTGCAATGCAAATCGCCGTAGTGTTAAAGATGTTTGTTTGTTAGCCTCACTTAACTTATTAGGTTGTCGTGCTTTAAGTAACAATAATATGTTTCCCTAAAACGCTTTAAATTTGAAGTTCCAACGATTGGTTCATGGAATCAAGTTGTCAGTTATTGTTATTGCCAGTATCAATTTATGTCTAGTGCTTATAGGTATCAATAAGAATTTTAGTGTGCAACAACAAATCAACATAAGGAGCCCATAGCGCCACGCAAATGAACAGCATATTTTTATATTTAATAACACTGTGGTGTGCTATCGAAAATTGCATTTGTATCGGGCACCAGTCCAAAAACGGCGAAACGCTATGATTGTTGAAAGTTACTTTGAGGTCTTCTTTAAAGCCTATTTTTTTTTATCAATCATACCGACCTTAATCGCATTGGACCGAGAAACTATGAGAACTATTGTTTTAAAATGCAAAAAAAGGAAATGTTGTTTCTAAAGACTTTTGGGTTTTAAATAATGTTCCCTGGGATATAAGCAATGTTTAGCGCTATTTGCACTTTAGTATTGACTTTAAATTTACTTTACCTCCATCCAGATAAATTAGCGCTGAGAGCAGCTTGCAGACTTCAATGCCTCACAAACTAAACAGACCAATTTTATCGCACAGAAAATGCAAGTCATGTTATTGCTGGTGCCTGCCAAATAGTTTGCAATAGACCAAGGCGTCCCGTAAATGAACGAGCATGTCGTCAGTTTGGCAGTCCGATTTAGACTATGGCGCACTGGCGTAACTGCCATCGCTTATCACTATTATTCCACTTTCACTTATTATTTCAGTACAAAAATTTAAGAAAAACTTGTTTTAAACAGGAACAAAACTTTACAAACTAAAACTGGAATTGAGCTAGGTTGGTCCACTCTATAGTATTTCTTATTTGAGCGCTCAGCTTTTACTACAGTTGATGTTGAAGGCCCATTGGAATTGCATGTGCAACATGTGAGGAAATTCTGCAATGAAACAAACACGCCTCTAAAAAATTTCTGACGTCAAATTTATATGCGAAGAATATTTTCATAAATAAAACTACACAAATGGGATTTAACTGTCTCATTTAAGAAGGTACAATAGGTGTGCTACTATGTAGTTTTTCGTGACACTGTCATCTTGACGTTATAGAATTTAAGTTATGGATCGCTACAAGAACAACCCATAGAAATCGTCGTATTTTGGATAATAAATTCCAAGCCGTTGGTACAAAAGCAATGTTCGGTTTAACTAAAAAAAAGGATCGCAATCACCACATTAGTTAAACCACCAAGAATTTATACTTATAGAGTTCAAACAGCCGTTTCCGATTTTACTCTCACAGAAGACTGCCGTTTTTTGCTTTGTGAGTTGTGAGCGAATTTGAAGTAAAATTGCTAGCTAACAGAGCTCGAAAGTTAGTTGGGAAATCGCTGATTGAACCCTCTATAAGTATTAATTCTTGTTGCTTTACCAGATTTAAGAAAGCAGTTGCCGTCAGCTCTCTCAAAAGGTAAAAAGGTTTGCCAACACGTAAAACGCATTGGTCATGCACACACACTAGCATATACATATGTGCTTGTTAGCGCGCCAACCATTTAGGCTGGCCGCACATCGGAGCCGACAAAACGTTTTTGTTTGGTCTTTCTCAGTCGCACACCAAAGGCAACAAAATGTTTTGACATGTTTTCGTGACGAAAATTACACGCTTGCTTATGGAGTTTTGCACACCGAATCAAACAAGCAAAACATTTCTAATGTTTTTATGTTTGTTGGCTCCGGTGTGCGGGCAGCCATAAGAACCAATGCCTTTATGATAGAAGCGACCCACTAAAACATGGAAAAACGTTTTGTCGGCTCCGGTTTGCGGCCAGCCTTAAGAGTTGTGTTGGTAAAGTTAACGTCGCTGTCGACGCCGATGTTGCAAAAAACCACAGAGGGTGATCGAATAACGCTCAGTTGTGCATTAGCAGCCACGTATAACGGCTCGTGTTGCTTCTAGCTTCTTTTTCTTATTGGCTCGTATCAGATAACCAATTATCGCTTTACATATCCAAACATAAAAATAATAAAAAACATTAACCAATAACAAGAAAACAAATGTAACACGCTGCCTCACTCAGCTAAGTGCTACTATTTCCCTTTATTTTAACGCATTCTCTTTTTCTGTGTTGCAATCACAACTAAGTCGACTGCAACAATGGCAGATAATTGTAAGCTGCACACACGACTTGCCCAGGTGGGGCAGGAGCATTTACTAAAGTTTTGGCAGGAGCTCACAAAGGAACAGCGTACAATTTTAACGCGCGATATAGACGAGCTAAATTTGAATGAAATCAAGCTATATTTTGATCGTGCCACCATTTCGATTGATGAGAACGACATCAAGCTGGACGATCGTCTGCAGCCCATACAAGATGACCAAATTCTATCCATTGGTTGCACCAAAGAGGACAAATTGAACGTGTATCGGGAGGCGGGATTGCGACAAATTAGCAACGGTCATGTCGCTGTCCTCCTAATGGCGGGTGGACAAGGTGAGGTCGAATTCAAATTTAAATTTAATGATTATTTGATTGTTTTAACACTCACGAAAATACTGGAAGTCTGTCAAAAGTAAACAATTTTGCAGAGACTTCAAACTTTGCAAATATCAGATTGGGCTTCAACGCCTTCTGGGGGGCTAGGAAATCGTTATCAAATTTGGTAAGGGAAATACTGGCATCACCACAGAACTGAATCAAAATTTTTAATGCCACGTCCACCCATTTCGCCTCCAGCCACTCTGCCTATCAAAAACTAAAGTGCGCGTGCGTCAAACTGTAACTAAACGCTCAAAAATGGGAGAAGAGCGTTTACCAGAACGAAAAGTATAGTTTTTCTGATTCTGTATCATAGAGCAATACTTCCTGGTGAACGCGCCTACCTATTACTGTTTTCAGTATTGGCAGAGATTGCTACAATAGTCGTTAAACTAGATATTCATATTTTTAGATAGGTTAAGGTACCAGAGTGGCTAAAATCAAAAAAAAATTATTTCGAAGAAACAAGTTTTAAAGGTCGACTAGCTAAGAAAACAAACAGCAATAGCAGCGTAAAATACTTAAAAGGCAATTGCTTTTTATACCCTGAACCCATAAAATGGGTAAATCAGGGTATAATGGTTTTGTGCAAAAGTATGTAACAGGCAGAAGGAAGCATCTCCGACCCCATAAAGTATATATATTTTTGATCAGTATCAATAGCCGAGTCGATATGGCCATGTCCGTCTGTATGAACGCGTAGATCTCAGAGACTACAAGAGCTGGAGACTCCAGGTTTGGAATATAAGTTCTCCTATACCATGAGCAGAACAAGTTTGCTTCAAATTATCGATAACTACTCTGGTTTTCGATATACACATGGAATCGATAACAATAAATATCGAATTTGGAAAAATGAAAAATGGAGGTTGGTGTAATGGGTAACAATAGATCTTTTATCAAAATTTTGTCCAAATCGGTTAAGAAACACCAGAGATATCGTAAAGTTAAGTCAGTTATGAGTTTTGTTTAAAGTGATCATTATTTGAAGCATACTTTTAGGACGCAAGGATTGCAACTGGGTTCAGGGTATCTTCTGGTCGGGCTATCCCGACTAGAGCCTTCTTACTTGATTTTATCTGTATTAAAAAGCGTGTTTTTATGAATCGATTGTTCTGACCTGTGCACAATGGTCCCAAACGCTGTTATTTCGGCATAAAATCAATTAGAAACGCCTATCTCTTCTACAGTTTTTGAGCTAGAGCCACCAAACTTGCTGCCAAAATTTGTCACACATATTTTAATTACTTTGAGCTAGAGTCACCAAATTTGGTAGGAGGATAGCCATTGCCTTCATACAAAAATTTGCAGCGAAAAATTGCATGCCCCATAATGCCCCCTTCTCCCATATTTTATTAACTTTGAGCTATAGCAGCAAAAATTCGGATGCCAAGCCCCCATACAACCCCGGCCCCCTTCCCCTCAGATTTTTGTACAGAAAGCATGATTTTTTTGCTTTTGATATATGAATGTTTACGTGCTTATAAAAATACAGAAATTTGTCTAAGTAAAATCCTATGTATCTTACTGTATTTGGGACTTCTATGTCCGTGTTGTTGTTTTGGTCAGTTATTTTAAACTTCTTCCAATTGTTTCTTATATTATTGTTGCACTCTTTGACAGGAGGTCTAAAAACATTGATTCGCATTTATTCGTATTTATTTTCAGGTGCCAGTCCTTTGCATATTGCGATACTTCGTTAAAAATATCTTGAACATTGTGGTTTATTTCCTTTACTGTCTTGCCGCTGTGATATATTACTAAGTCTTCAGCGAATGCAATAATTTTCTCCCATGTGCTTAACAGTGCGATTTTGTATATGTGAACAAGTAGAAACGTTGCAGTCGGACGCAACCGACTGCGGTATACTCGATACTAGTAATAAAACCATTGAAAAGATACCTGATTACAATGGGATGCGGATACGGCAGGGGTGTACGCTGCCTCAAATAGAAGTGGGTGCCAAAAAGATTTCTTTCTTCCAAATTTGGTGACTCTAGCTCAAAGTTATTAAAATATAGGAGAAGAGGGGCTGGGGCAGTATGAGTGGAGGCCCGGCATCAAAACTTTTGCTACAGATCTACATTTGATGTCAACTTTGGTGATTTGGTGGCTCTAGCTCAAAGTTTGTAATATGTGGAAGAAGGTGGCCTGGGGGCGGTATGGTGGGCTTAACATCTTTATTTTTGCTGCAGATCTATTTATGATGTCAATTGCTATCCTCCTACCAAATTTAGTGACTCTAGCTCAAAGTTAGTAAAATATATGCTTATGGGGAGCGTTTCTCCAAAACTTGGATACAATTATTTTGGGATCGTTAACAGTTATCTTCCTACCGAATTTGGTGACTCTAGCTTAAACATTTCAGAAGAAACACGCATTACCGTTTTTAGCGAAGCGTTGGGATGGTTGGTGGCGGCTAGGGCATAATTGATAGGCGTGGCATACAAAGTTTTTATGAATTTGTTTGGGGGTTGTCATCACCTATCTTGGCACTAAATTTAGTGGCTCTAGCTTAAAAGCTTTTCAAGATATAGGCATTTCTTTTTTTCAACTGCGTAAGGCTTGTGGCGGAATAGGGGGCGGGGGTCCAAAACTTTGATTCTTTTTTTGGGGGTCGTTAACAGTTATCTTCTTACCACAATTGGCGACTTAAGCTCAACCACTATGGAAGATTCACGCATTACCATTTTTAGCAAAGCGTTGGGGTGGTTTTAGGTTGCTATGGCAGTGTGGATGGGCGTGGCTCTAGCTCAAAAACTGTAGAAGACATAGGTAATTTTAGTTTTAAGCCGCTGGGGGGCTTGGGGCGGAATGGGTGGGTGGGGCGCCAAAACTTATATACGGTGTTTTTGGGGTTGTTGCCAGTTATCTTACTACCAAATTTGGTGACAAGCTCAAATACAATGGAAGATAAACGCATTACTTTTTTTGGCGAAGCGTTGGGGTGGTTGGAGCAGTATGGATGGGCGTGGTGGGCGCCACCACATTTGGTGGTTTTTGTTCAATAACTGCAGAAGATATAAGCGTTTCTAATTTTAAACTGCGAGGAGCCTAGGGGCGGAATAGAAAGGCGTGGCTCCAAAATGTTTGATGCAGTTTTATGGGAGTTGTTGATAGTTTTCTTCTCCCCAAATACGGTAGATCTAGCTGTAAGGGCTTGCGAAATAGGTGGACTTATCGATTTTGAGTTATCGAATTTGTCGATTTGCCAGCCCCCCAGTTATTGGAGAACTCCAATCTCCACACTTTAACTTACTATGCCATAGATAAACCCATTTGCTAAGTTTCAAGTATCTAACTTGAAGGGTGTGGAAAAAAATTGGCGAACATACGGACAGACAAGCGGACAGACACCATGACGGACATTGCACATACCCAATATACTCTTTACCTTCGGTATCGAGTATAAAAACCTTTACGCTTGTAGCGGAACTGGCTGGAATATTCAAAATATGCGAACTGAATGTTTGCAGCAACGGAAGTTCTACTGCATTGCTTTTAGTAATACTGGATTTCATGTGATTTGGGTCATTTAACTACAAATCAAGTGAATCACGTTCCATCATTATGAAATGAAACAAACTCACGGCAAAAATCATGTCACGCGCCCATCTTTAGGCTCTATGCCTACTGGGCTGGCAAATCGATAAATTCACATATTTTCCATAGAAGTAGAAGTTATATAATTTGGCAAGAAGACTAGGCTACTGGCGATCAGCGTTCGGAACCGTACGATAATTATCGTAGATACCCTAAACCCAGTTGCAATAAAGTATTTACTCCTTGCACACTAAAAGTATGCTTAAATTAATAAAAAATTTAAACAACACTAAAAACTGACTCAACCTTACGATATCTCCGGTGTTTCTTAACCGATTTAGACGAAATTTTGAGAAAAGCTCTATCGTTACTCATTATTTCAACCCCCATATTTTTATTTTCCAAATTCGATATTTTTTGTAATCGATTCTAGTTATCGATAATTTGAAACAAATTTGTTCTGCTCATGGTATAGGAAAACTTATATTCCAAACCTGAAGTCTCTAGGTTTTGTATTCTCTGAGATCGACGCGTTCATACAGACGGACATGGCCATATCGACTCGGCTATTGATGCTGATCATGAATATATGTACTTTATGTGGTCGGAGATGCTTCCTTCTGCCTGTTACATACTTTTGCACAAAACCATTATACCCTGTTCTACCCATTTTATGGGCTCAGGATATAAAAATTACTACAGAAAAGACTGCCAGAACAGTTCAAGATTTATATAGTGACACGGATGTAGAGGAATTTAATACTATTTGAATGCTAAACGATTTCTATGTGATAGAACAAAAAATTAATCTTTATGAATACGTTAATTATAATAAAATATAATATTTACATTTTCTGTTTTTATGAATATAAGTGTATATTGACATATAAAAGAAATTCTTTCATTTTTAGTTTTACTACCCTTTAATATCAATTTCTTCTTTATAAATACGAAATTTTAGCGTGTTTCATACCAAACTTGCATGGGAACAGTGTAATTTTGTCCGAGTAAATTTTAAACTTGGCGCGTTTATTGAACTTGAAGTAGAAAGGGAATCGGTTCAGGTGTGTACGACGCGTAAAACACTTGGGTTTCAGTGTTCCGTTGATTTGAAAGCGGTGGATAAAAAAAAAAACTATAGAGTACGTGCATACATATCAATATTACAAATAATATGATTTATTTATTATTATTATTATATGAGGAGTAAAATCAACTGACCGAATTTCGTTACGTTTTTGTGAAAACTAGCGAATGGCATTGTAATTTTTGTAATCGATTCCATGTGTATATCGGTAATCGATAATTTGAAACAAACTTGTTCTGCCTATGGTATAGGATAACTTATATTCAAAGTCTGAAGTCTCTAGCTCTTTTAGTCTCTGAGATCGACGCGTTCATACAGACGGACATGGCTATATCGACTCGGCTGTTGATGCTGATCAAGAATATATATACTTATTGGGGTCAGATGCTTACTTGTGCCTGTTACATACTTTTGGACAAAACCATTATACCCTTTTTACCCATTTTATGCGTTAAGGCTATAAAAAGTAGAAACTCGATACATGCAATAAAACCGATAAAAAAAGAGACCTGATTGCATTGGAGTGCGGATACGGCAGGGGTGTACGCTGCCACAAAGATTGTCTGGTGCAGATGGGGATGCCAAAAAGCTATCTTCCTTCCAAATTTGGTGACTCTAGCTCAAAGTTTGTTAAAGGTAGGGGCTGGGGCGGTATGAGGGCGTGGCATCAAAATCTAGGTATCATGTCAATAACTATCCCCATACCGAATTTGGTGACTCCAGCTCAAAGTTAGTGAAAGGTGTGGAAAGGGGTATTTCGATGCTTGATCTTTGGGGGTCGTCAAGTGCTATCCTTTTACGAAATTTGGTGACCATTGTAAAATTTGGTGGATATTGTGGCTGTGGGCGGTATGGGGGAGCGTGGCATCCAAATTTTTGCTGCAGGTTCTTACCAAACTCGGTGACTCTAGCTCAAACACTATGAAATTATCTTTCATGCATTACCGTTACTGGTTTTAAATTGTGGTGGGGGGTGGGTTGGGGGTAGAATGGGTGGGCGTGACCCCAACATTTTGATGCACTATTTTGGGGGCTATTATAGTAGTTATCTTCTCCCCGAGTTTAGTAGTTCTAGCTGTAAGGGCGTGCGAAAAGGTGGATTAATTGATTTTGAGTTATCGAATTTGAATTTACCAGCCCCCCAGTTATCGTAGAACTGCAATCTTGACACTTGTATTTACTATGCCATAGTCTCTAACTTGAAGGGTGTGGAAAAAAGTTGCGATCATACGGACGGACAGACACCATGACGAACATTGCCCAAACCCAATATACTCTTTACCTTCGGTATCGAGTACAAAAAAAAGCGTGCAAATAACTTATCAGAAATACTTTATTCTGACTGTTACATTTATTTGCACAAAACAGTTACACCTTTTATTCAACTACTACTTGAGATCAGGGGAAATCAAGAGATATTCGATTGGTATGTAACTTCCGTATCAAATATATTATTTTTATACTCGATACCGAAGGTAAAGAATATATTGGGTTTGTGCAATGTCCGTCATGGTGTCTGTCCGTCTGATTGAACGCATCTTTTTTCCACACCCTTCAAGCTAGAGACTTAAAACTTTGCAAATGTCTTTATCTATGGCATAGTAAATTAAAGTTTTAAGATTGGAGTTCTACGATAACTAGGAGGCTGGCAAATCGATAAACTCGATAACGCAAAATTGATAGATCCAGCTATATCGCAAGCCCTTACAGCTAGAACTACCAAATTTAGGGAGAAAATAGCTACTAACAATTCCCAAAAATCTGCATCAAAAACTTTGGAGCCACGCCCACCCATTCCGCCCCCAGCCCCCCCCCTTCCCCCGCAGTTTAACACTAAAATTGCCCATATCTCTTACAGTTTTTGAGCTAGACCCATCAAATTTGGTGCCAAGATAGGTGTTTACGATCCCCAACCAAATTCATAAAAATTTTGGATGCCACCCCCATCTATACTGCCCTATCCGCATTCAAACACCCCAACGCTTCGCTAAAAACAGTAGTGCGAGTATCTTAAATAGTGTTTGAGCTAGAGCCACAAAATTTGGTAGGTAGATAACTGGTAACGACCACCAAAAAACTGCATCAAAGTTTTGGAGCCCCACCTACCCATTCAGCCCCCAGCCCCCCGCAGTTTAACACTAAAAATGCCCATATCTTTAACAGTTTTTGAGCTAGAGCCATCAAATTTGGTGCCAAGATAGGTGTTGACGATCCCCAACCAAATTCAAAAAAACTTTGGATGCCACGCCCATCTATACTGCCCTATCCGCCCTCAACCACCCCAACGCTTCGCTAAAAACGGTAGTGCGTGTATCTTCCATAATGTTTGAGCTAGAGTCACAAAATTTGGTAGGTAGATAACTGGTAACGACCTTCCAAAAACTGCAAAAAGCTTTGGAGCCCCACCAACCCATTCCGCCCCCAGCCCCCCGCAGTTTAAAAACAGAAATGCTTATATCTTTTACAGTTTTTGAGTTAGAGCCACCAAATTTTGTGCCAAAATAGGTGATTATAGCCCCAAAAAAATGCATGAAAACTTTGGATGCCACGCCAATCCATACTGCCCAAGCTGCCCCAAACCGCCCCAATGCTTCACTAAAAACGGGAAAGCGTGTATTTTCCAAAGCGTTAAAGCTAGAGTCATAAAATTTGGTAGGAAGTTAGCTATTAACGATCCCCAAAAAAATGCATCAAAGTTCCGAGCCCCATGCATTTTGACATCAAAAACGCCTATATTTTCCACATTTTTTGAGCTAGAGCCGCCAAATTTGGTGCCAAGATAGGTGATGAAGAAACCCAAAAAATGTGTATGGCGGAACCATCCATACTGCCCCCAGCCCCCCTTCCACCATATTCTACTAACTTTGAGCTAGAGGCACCAAATTTGGTATGAGGATAGCAATTAACATCATAAATAGATCTGCAGCAAAACTTTGGACGCCACGCCCCCCCATACCAGCCTCCAGCCCCCCTTCTACCATATTCTACTAACTTTCAGCTAGAGTCACCAAATTTTGTATGAGGGTAGCAACTAACATCTTAAATAGATCTGCGGCAAATCTTTGGACGCCACGCCCCCCCCATACCAGCACCCAACCCCCTTCTACCATATTCGACTAACTTTGGGCTAGAGCCACCAAATTTGGAAGGAAGATAGCTTTTTGGCATCCCCATCTGCACCAGACAATCTTTGAGGCAGCGTACACCCCTGCCGTACCAACACCCCATTGCAATCAGGTCTCTTTTAATCTGTTATATTACTGGTATCGAGTATACCGCAGTCGGGTGCGTCCGACTGCAACGTTTCTACTTGATCATTTACATATTGCTGTTCGCCTTTTGCATCTTTCTGGTGTTGCGAATGTTTATTAACTAAGAATTTGAACCTTTTTTTTGCAGGGACACGACTGGGCTTTGATCAACCAAAGGGCATGTTCGATGTAGGATTACAATCACGGAAAACACTATTTCGCATTCAGGCGGAGCGCATACTTAAGTTGGAGCAGCTGGCAGAAGATTTGGTTGGCAAGCGAGGTCACATCGTGTGGTATATCATGACATCGGAGCACACGAAAAAGCCGACGCTCGAATACTTTGAGGCAAATAACTATTTTGGGCTGCGGGCAGAACATGTGCTGCTCTTTGAGCAGGGCTCGCTGCCATGCTTCGACTACGATGGACGCATTATACTTGACGAGAAGTATCGCTTGTCGCGCTCCCCCGATGGCAACGGTGGCATTTATCGCGCTATGGTCCGTGCTGGAGTACTGGATGATATAAAAAAACGCGGCATTATACATTTGCACGCGCACAGTGTGGACAACATTCTGATAAAGGTGGCTGATCCGATTTTCATTGGCTACTGTATGCAAGAGCAGGCCGACTGCGCCGCCAAAGTGGTGGAGAAGTCGTCACCCAACGAGGCTGTCGGCGTTGTAGCCATTGTCGATGGTAAATACCAAGTGGTAGAGTATAGTGAAATTTCTGCCAAGACAGCCGAGATGCGCAATTCGAAGGGACGTTTAACGTTTAGCGCTGGCAATATATGCAATCATTATTTTTCCGCTGCATTTCTGAATAAGATTGGTACGACCTATGAGCATAAGCTGAAACTGCATGTGGCAAAAAAAAAGATACCATTTGTTGACAATGCCGGCAAACGTCTAATGTCCGACAAACCCAACGGCATCAAGATTGAAAAGTTTGTGTTTGATGTTTTCGAGTTCGCAGAGAAGTTTGTAGTGATGGAGGTACTTCGGGAGGAGGAATTTAGCGCACTGAAGAACGCTGATTCGGCTGGCAAGGATTGTCCAAGCACAGCGCGAGCTGATTTGCATCGTCTGCACCGCAAATATATTGAAAATGCTGGTGGCATGGTGCATGGTGAGATTTGTGAGATTTCTCCATTTGTCAGCTATGCCGGGGAGAATCTCGCCCACCTCGTTGGAGGCAAATCATTTACTAGTCCGGTATATTTGAGCGATCCAATACAAGGACATCTGTAAACTCGTTTCTCACACATATATACATAAAATCTTATAATAAGAATTAGTAACTCTTTTCAAACTTCGTTGAAAATTCCATAAATATTACTATTTTATTTTATCTGTGCAATCGGAGTATAGTTGTTAATTTTTTAACTATATTCTATATCAAAATTTATGTTACTTGAAACCCTATGATCACCGAAACTACCAGGCAGTTTAAGCTGAACATTTTTCAGTTTGTTTCTGATGTTTCTCGGAAAGGTTTGCAAAAAAAATTTCGGTTTAGACCACTCCTTTAAATCAGTTGGTACTTGCAAAGTTCATATCAAAAATAAATCTGTTAGGCCCAGGTATTTTTCGGCTATATATTAATTAATAAAAGGTTTGGTTATTTAATATAAAAAAAAACACGTTTATTCTTATTAAGTGCTGGATTAGAACTAACTTACGACAATTCTAAATTATGCTAAAGACCTCTTGTTGAATGTCGCTTCTGCAGTTGTCGCCGCTGCTGCTGCCGTCGCTGCTGCCACCTCTGCTGTTGTCTTGAAGCTTTGGGTGTCGAGTATCCAGGTTCGGTCCCACGGTGGTGCCCGTTGTGTAACTGGCCGTTGGTCCCATGCAGGTGCATGCTAGAATGTGCTGATGCAGCGCACGTGGCGGATGTGTTCCACGAACTGTTGTTGCAATTATGATTTCTGGGCAAGTGGATTTTAGGTGCACCTGCGCTGGCGTAACTGAGCGGCTGTGGTAAGAACTGTCGTTAACTCCTCCCCCTTTAAACGCAGACGTCCTTGGATGCAATGTAGAAGCGTTTTTGTGTTTTGCTGTCTGCCGAGCTTGTCTCCTTTATCTTTATTTGGGGGTCGTCTGATGGTTTTTTGGCTGATATTTTGCTCCATATCCATACTGCGATTACAACCAGTATCGTCAACAGGACTCCGGAGAGTGACAGGCTTATGGTTGTTGTTCTAAAATTTGCCGTCCTTCTTGTGTTGTTGATGTTTATTTCCTTGAGCATTTGTAGAGACAGCACTTCGTTGTTCTTACCGATTCTTTTGCTTCGTATTCGTCTTCGGCGATTCGTATTGTCGAATTTAGAAATTGTATTAGGTAGGTCCCTTGTAGTTCCATCTCGTCCTGGTCTATTCGAATCCTTTCCTCGTAGCGTACCGGCAAGGATTTCCTCGTGATCTGGGATGTGTTGACTATTTATAGTTTTACAATGTGGTTTTCGGTTTTGTAAAAGTGGGATTATACAAGTGTTGTTACTTAGGTTTAAAATGTTGTTTCTATTACAAATTGTTTTATCGCTATGTATATTATAACCATCATTTGTTTAAACCATGTAGGTTTGTATTGGCGTAAAGCATACAATTCATTACTAGAATGCGATTTGTAGTTTATCATGTTTTTGCAGTATAATTTGCGTTTTCACTGTGTTTATGTCTACGACTCTTGAAGAAGAATCTTTGTTTTGTTGACATCCACGAATCTTGAAGAAGAATCTTGGTTTTTTGTTGACAACAACTACTAAAGTAGTTGAAAGTTGCTATGGGTCTCACAATTGTCTATTTGGGCGAATACGGTTTTGTTACACATTATAATTTTCTCGTATTTGATTTCATTTATTTTATTGCCCTGTTTGACTGGTTTTCTTATCATCAATATCATGGTTCTTTTCCGATCAAAGGTATGTTTATCATGTAGAATAAATTTTTGCCATTTGTGGCTATTTTTATTTTTCGCAAATTCTAATAATTCTTCTACATTGATAAACATGCCTTCTTCGTTTTCTAAGATTTCTTCTATTTTAGTAACCTCTGCTTCTGATAATAATATAGAGTTTACAGTGTTTGTCTTTGCCCAGTTTAGGGCATAAATTAAGTTCGTTAGATCATCTTTCAAAGTTTGTAATTTAAATTTTAATACAGTTGTTGCTTCTTATATTAATGTCTTATCATCTTGAGTTGACTCAATTATAGTATTGGTTATTCTGCGTAATTCGTTCATTCTATCGTTAAGAACTTTGTTAATAATTACTTGTCTATTGTTGTTTTCTAATTGTTCGTTGATTTTTGCTGTTAGGATCTCGTGGTCATTTTTGTCCGGCGTGCCGGCCAACCATTTCCATGCTGTCCCTAGTGCGTCTATAGACCTAGTCGCCCTTCTGGGTGGCTTAAGTCAACGTAAGTCACTTTTTATCGTTCTGGGTTCGTACTCTAAAAATGGGTACAGCTAGTGTGAGTGGCTCACGTTGCGTACGTCTTCTTCTAATTTCCAAAAGGCGTTTTCGTACTCTTCTATGTTAAAAACATGAATGATTCTGAATTCGCTGTTCTGAAGTGCTGCGATTCCTGTCGTTATTGGAATTAACTGGGAGTGCGAATAGTCAAGAACTGTTGCCAGCCCATGGCAAAATGGAAAGAAAAACCTGTGAACGGATATTATGATTTTATATTATTTTTGTTGACCATTTTGCCTGATTGTATTTTAACTGTTGTATTTTGGTCTATTGCAACTGTTTCTTTTTTATATTTTGGCGTTAATTTCGAACCGAGCCTTTTATCTATTCTAACGTATATGATTTCTCCTTCTTTATATTCTTTAACTTGTTTTCTCTTCCGGTTATGGTACGTCAAATCATCGTTCTGTTTTTCGCTGATTTTCTTACTGGTCTGTTCTCTGGCTGTTTTTAGTTCTTGTGGGTCTGCTATCGTTTGATTTCCGAAAAATACCTGTATAGGTTTTTTCTTAGTGGTAGAGTGAATTGTCTGGTTGTATTCTTGTACGGCCATGAAAATTAAATCTTCGAAACTAGCAGTGTCGTCATCTCTTTTAATACACCTCATGATTTCAGTCATGGTCGAGTGGAATCGCTCAACTTGCTCATTGCTTGTGAAAGCGTAAGGTGGGGTCGTATAGACTGTAGCTTTTAGTTGGTTACTTAGCAGAAATTTTATCGACGCTGAGTTCATTGCCTTTTCGTTGTCCATAACAACTGTTTGTGGCATTCCGAATGCTATTATGATTTCTCTGAGAGGAGCCTTTAAATCTTCTGATGCTTTTGATTTTACTATCTTTATTTGTGCGTATTTTGAAAACTTGTCTATTGCGGTGAGGACTAACTTCTTTTCTGTCGTATACAAATCTATGTGTATAATTTGACCAGGATATGTAGGAATTGGAGTTTTTTGTATTTCGCCTTGTTGTGGGTGTCTATCATATTTCGTTAACTTACATGTTTCGCACTGTTTAGTTATTGCGGTGACTTTTTTTATTAAACCAGGGAAAAAGAAATTATTTAATATTTGGATTTTATTTTCAATTGAGTTCCTGTGTGCTCTAGTGTGTTCTTTTATGATTATCTCATTTTGCTCTTCTTCAAACGGTATGTCCGTTACTTGTTTCTGAGTATATCTTACTTTATAGTTATTAAAGTGAGTGGGGAGTATGTTTTGTATTTTACCGATTATACTCTCGGAAGTCAGTAATCCGTTAAATAATCTTGGATCTAATCTTTCTTTAAGTATCTTTATTAGTTCGGATTCTGAATAACTTTTCTTTTTAACAATGTGTCTGTGATATTGTGGAAAGGGTATTTCGAATTTATATGAACAAAATTTGGTTCTTGAAAACATTAATTGGGACCTCCATGACCGGAATTAAGTTGTGCGAGGAACTTTTGTCGCTATGCATTGATGCAGTCGTACTATTTATTTGTGGGCTTATGGGCATTCTTGAAAGAGCATCTGCCATTACGTTTGATGTGCCTGGTTTATAGTGGAGTTCATGATTGTATTCTTCGAGGTAGCTTTATCACCGTTTTAGTTTACCGTTGTTTTGTTGCTTAAGGCGAATGTCAGTGGTTGATGGTCGGTATAAATTATCACTTTAGAGGTACCGTAAAGGTACATGCTTAGGCTATGGAGTGCCCATACTATTGCCAACATTTCTTTTTCGTTAGTGGCATAGTTTTCTTCGGTTTTTGACAGCGCGCGCGAAATGAAAGTGATTGGTCTCCCGTTTTGTTCCAGAACTGCGCCTGTGGCGTAATTCGAAGCATCTGTGGTCAGTTGGAACTCTTTTTTGAAATCGGGATAGGCGAGTGTTACATCTTCTGAAACTAATGTATTTCCTATTTTGACGTAGAATACGTCTTACGTTTCGGTATGAGTGTGCTATCCAAAAAAGTTGTTGTTGTAATATGGTTGCTTCACAAAATCGCTCATTGCTCATGAACTTATGAATAGATTTTCCTCAAATTAATTTCATTTTAAAGCCAAGGCTTCGACTTTTATTTTAAGCTATATATATATATGAAGTGATTACATTTTCTATTAAAAAAATGAGACCAAAAACATGCAAAATTTTGCTTCATTTTGAAGACTTTAAATTGCTCTAGCAATCTCAATAATCAATCAATTAATCTGAGTTTTTCGAATTTAAGTTGAGATGAGGTAAACAAACATTCCCACATTCAAATTTCTAATAATTTTGCCAAATATATAACTTTTTAAGGCAAAAAATCAGTGCAAAAATCACTCCTTTTTTTTAATTAGACATAGCTCAAAAATTCCGCCAGAGAATCGATTAAAACTTGTTTTAATACAAAGTAGACTTGATTTCCTTTCGTTTGACATACATGCGGTCATGACTGATAGCTTCTAAATGTGGAAATTTCATTAAGATATTCGGGCATAATTAAATTTTCATACATAAATTCTTCCGTGCCAGGGGTGAACAAGCTCAGCTTAAGCGTCAGCCCCAAACAATTATAACACAATAAAATATGCTTGCGTGCAAGTTTTCGAAATCATGTTTTATTGTTTGTGTTGCACATCAAAACAATAAATATGCCCGTGCAAAAATATCATATAAACTATCGTGAGTTAAACTATCGATAATTCGTCTTTACGGTGGCAGCCCTGATTTTCGCATCTTGTGAACAGTTTCTGTGAATTAAGTTAATTTAATTTAATTTAAATGAATATTGAACAATGCCGCCTGTAAAAAGAAACGTAGCTTCGCTGCGTAACAGAGTGAATATTTTAAATTTACGGAATAGAAGTTCAGGTAAGTTGTGTTTTAAAATTAAATAGTCGAATTTGTCTGTCTGAAATTAAAATTAATAATCAAAAAAAATGTATTATTGGCTCTGTGTACTTTCATCCAAATGTTTCCCAAAACAACAAGCAACAAATGCTTTTTTCTGCTTTGATGAAATATTCTCACCTCACTGCACTAATAGACAAGAATTTCACAGTTGACACCGAGGTGGACATGCTCATCGTAGGTGATTTTAATTTAGAAATGACAAATGATTGTTCATTTGCAGAATTTATGGAAGAAAAATTCAAATTAAAGTATATTAAAAATGCAGCAACCACCTTAGCTCTAACCAATATAGATTTAGTATTTGCTAGAAATTTAAGTGTATCATTAATGAATTACATATCATACTTTTCCTTTCACAAACCTGTCATATCAAAAGTCACATTTCAAACATAAAACAAAAATACAATTTTAGATTTAATTATGCACAAATTTTGATGTAATAAATTAAGTAAATATATATTTCTATTTCATCAGAGATGCTAACCAGTATTGCAGTAAAAAGGAAAAAATTAGCCAAATGACAACAAACACAATTAAAAATAAAATAAAACATCTATGTGGTTGTTGTTATTAGGCTACCGCTTCATAATTTTTGTTGCACAAGGACAGACGTATTCTACGGCTAACCTATGCGCCCGTGTGATCTGACACAGGCTGTCAATTTTTTTGAAAGGCTTCTAGAGCACTCTGGTCTAGAGAAATTTTTCCTTTACTGGAAACGGTTTTTGAGAGTCGGCCATTCTCTCCCCTGAGTAGGTTGGTGAGCGGTTTCGCTACTTCTGCTTTTAAAGAAGCGGGGTACTGATAGTGTTAACTATATATTGGGGTGTCTGAAGTGGTTCTTATTTCGAAAGCTACCGCCGTTGTGTATGTAAGTTTTTCGTCAGGTTCGGCAAATAACTCTGCATGCATCTCGGTCATCCTATCCATGATCTCTTTTTGTTTTGCAGACATGTGGTCTGCCCTGACTTTTATGTTGTTAACCGCTTGAGTAGCCAATTGTTTGATTTTTATTTTATAATTCCCACCTTTTACTAGGACGTCATTGCGTACCTCGATTACAGCGTTCAGCTGTTTGAGGGTATCGTTACCCAATATGCCATGAAAAGTTTTAAGAGTTGGGAGAAGGAAAAATCTGACTGGAACTTGATCAAGTCCGAATAAACTGAGATGGGTGTGATGGGTGATTTTTGTTTGTCCGCCGACAGAATTTGCAAAAAAGGGTTTCTCATTAAGTTTGGGTTTCGGTACTAAATTAGCTTGAATGTAATTTTGGTTGGAGCCTGTATCTATCAGAAATTTAAGTTTTTTTCCGTTCCTCGTATTGCAGTTAAAATAGGGCAATGAGGAACTGTTTTATCTAAAAAATTAATGTCTGCGATATCTGGTAGGTACTCTATCCCTACTTGTTCTAGATATTCTAAATAGCCTTGTTCGGCGTCCTCTGCAATTGCGTCGTGCTCTTTCTCCTCTTTACCTGGTTCTACCTCACCTGTAGTTACGTGGAACTGTCTCTGGTATTTTTGAAGGGGACCTGATTGGCTTTGAGGTGGAGGACGCTTTCCTACTAAATCGTTATTTCGTACCCTATTCATGTAATCGATATGACGTGATCGGACAGAATGATCTACGTCCATGGGTTCTGGTTTAGCCTCCGGTTTTGGGGCGAATGGCCTAGGAGGTACAGCGTACCGTTGCCCTTGATTAGGCATTTGCTGTTGATATGCAAATAGTGGGTATATGGGTCGATTAATTGGCCTACCATAGAAAGCTCCTGCCATCGGCACCTGATGTTGGTTAGTAGCAGGTCGTGGGGTATGGTAGAGTCTGGGGTCGAAATTTCTCCACTGGTTTGTATTCTGCAGAGGCTTTTGTGCCGGGAATCTCATGACCGTCTGTCTGGGCACAAAAGAATTTCGTTGCTCTTGATTTTCGACCAAGCTACACAAATAAAGAGCATGGCTTAAGTCTCTTGGCTCCTTGATTGCCAAAAGCCGTGGTAGATCTCCACTTAAACCTCTTACTAGAGAGCTTTGCCTCGATAGTTATCGGTTAATGCCCTAATGATATCTGGAGATTCTTCCTGTGCACCTATCTGATTTAGGATTAACGATAATTAATGGTAGACAGCCTGATAGAATTCGTTTATTGTCATATGACCTTGCCTCAGAGATAACATTTGATACTCGAGAGTTTCTAAATCTCTTTTATCAGCGTAATGTGCTGTCAGGCATTTGGAAATAGCTTTCCAATTCATTGGGGTATTGTAAGATTCTAAGACCGCATCAGCTTCACCAACCACTTTGTTACGTACGGATAAAGTCATTAAATAATATTTATATGATTGTTCTTGTCCTGCATAGATGCTCATAATTCGTTCAACATTTTTTTTCCACGAATTGAACGTTGTCCTTTCCCCAGAGAATTCTCGGATTAACTTTGCGTAACTAAGTTCTGTTCTGGATAGCCAGAAGATTTAACTTAATTCAACACTAAGTTTACTTTGTCAAGAATTGTTTTTTACATTTTATTTGAATTTTACTTAACTAGGTTCTGGGTTGCCAGAAGATTTAACTTTATTCAACACTAAGTTTACTTTTTCAATATTCTATTTGTTCGATTTTTCAAATTATTTTTTATTTGTGTTTTTTATTTTTTTTGGTTTTGTTTTGTTTTCAATCACTTAAACACTAAGCTTACGATAAATAAATAAATAAAACTTTCAGAACTACATATAATTTTAAGTTTTATTTTAAACTTAATTATTTTTATTATAATTATTTTAAATTAATTTTATTATCATGTCAGCTGCTCATAGCTGACAATAAATAAACAAATAAATAAAAAAATAAATAAATAAATAAAACATCCGGCGAATCTTCCGCGCTGGTCCTTTGGATGAATTCCTTTTTGTCCTGTGGATATGCAGCGGAGCGGCGATGCAACACGTGACTCGGGATCCTGGGGGACACTTGTGTGCGTGGTGGTCTGCGAACTAATACAACAGATCCGTCGACGGTGAACGACCGGTTATGTCTTTTGAATAAATCGCGAAAGAGGTTCGGCTATTTTTAAATCACGCTCGCGCTGTAGCTCTTTTGAGGCACTTTTGCGGAGTACACTATGTGGCTATAAGGCTAGGGTGACCACCTGGGGCTCAGGCCATTCCGGGACGTTCGGCCACAACCCCCCCCCCCCCCCCATATTTTAATATTGATATATTTCTTCATCACAAATTTAATGCTCACATATTTTTATTCCTTTAAAACTGAAATAAGCCATTTAACTTAACAGGCCATATGTCATTACAACTACGTAAAATTATTCTTATATATTAATTATGTTAACTTACTTATTATTGTACTTCTCCACACTGCCTATTTTTACAATACACTAGTATTCTTTTTGTTCATCAATTCCTTAAAAAAGTTTTCAACATTCTCCACCAGTAACCTATTTCTTTCGTCTGACCACTGCGAATTTATTAACAAAAAAAACCTTTCTCAATTTGCATTGTGCGGATGAATTGCACAAAGGAATTCTGCTATTTTCAATACTTCCGACTCGGAAGTTCCGAGTAACAGCTCGAGTTTACGTTTGCTGCAAAAAACTGTACCAGCTTATCTGTGGAGCCTCTCTCAAAACACGTCTTCACTTGTCGTGACAAAAACTTCTTCAAGTTGGCAATTTGGTCGTACAAGAGTGAATCGTCTATCAAATGTTTTTCTCAAAAAATTATTCAACACACTTCGCTACACTTTCATCAGACGAAAAGTTCGCGTCGTCTAGTTGCAGCCATTTAAAAATCCGTTAGTCATCGAAACAATAGAAAACCGGGACAATTTCGTGTTGGGTCGGGACATTACCTGCAAAAGCGGGACATGTCCCGGAATTCCAGGACGGATGGCAACCCTATATAAGGCACTGGTATGTGACACGATATTATTCGTTATGACTTTTTGACCGGTCCCTGCTCGGGTGCCAATTAATAAAAGGTTTGGTTATTTAATATAAAAAAACACGTTTATTCTTATTAAGTGCTGGATTAGAACTAACTTATGACAATTCTAAATTATGCTAAAGACCGCTTGTTGCCGCTGCTGCTGCCGCTGCTGCTGCTGTCGCTGTTGCCACCTCTGCTGTTGTCTTGAAGCTTTGGGTGTCGAGTATCCAGGTTCGGTCCCACGGTGGTGCCCGTTGTGTAACGCGCTGGCCGTTGGTCCCATGCCGGTGCATGCTAGAATGTGCTGATGCAGCGCACGTGGCGGATGTGTTCTACGAACTGTTGTTGCAATTATGATTTCTGGGCAAGTGGATTTTAGGTGCACCTGCGCTGGCGTAACTGAGCGGCTGTGGTAAGAACTGTCGTTAACTTATATAATCCAAAAAATTTTGGCGATAAAAAGTTGAAGTAAACAAATCGATTTTAAATAAAATTGAAAAAATTTCAACTGGTTTATGCTTTGAACATCATTTTTAAAAAACACATGGCATATCAACAACTAATATTATAGACAAGCAGACTGGAAACTGCACGTCTGCGAACGGCACAAGCGAGTTCACCTGAATTACTAGAACGTCGAGAAGTAATTGGAAGCCGTTCGTATGTGCACTGCTCGATTCAGACGAATAATTTAAACTAATTTAATTCTCGGTACGCTATGATAATTGTTGTCTACATCCAAATCGGAGAACTGCAACAATCCACCGACACTCAAGGTGCACCGGGTAAATGTAGGGTGATTTTGACACCCGGGTGATTTTTGCTACCCGACAATTGAGTATAATCGCTCGCCTCGCAATAATGCATGAGTGTTCGGCACACAAGCATCAAAAGTGAGTATACTCATATACCTATAGGTAATTTTTTGAATAAGTGTGTATGGCGCGTGAGCGTCGCAAGAAGGATGGGTAAAAAGAGAAACACAAAAATTGATACGCAAAATGTATTGAGTGTGCTGGGTGATAGGGTTTCTTTTCTGCAAGCCTTCACTTGTGTTGTTTTTTTTAGTACCTGCTGCTGCAAAAGCGTCGCTTAATGCGCAGTACATAAAAAAAAACAATAAAACGAAATAATATTTAACTCAAACAATAATTTAATAATTCTTTTTTGATGTGTTAACATCTAAAGGCACGGGTACCCATTTCTGCCATTTGATAATACATGCAAACAATGCAGCGTGCCGCGCTGTAACGTGCTCGACCGACGAACAAGTTTAGAGTGCCGTGCTGGAGTGACGAACAAATTTAGAGTGCCGTCGTGGACCGCCTGCAAAATTTCATATACATATTCATCTGAGTATGATAGTATTGGTGTAGCGGCAGAGAATAACTGTAAAATACAAAGTCTTGCTAACGATGTGTCCAAGTTGGAAGGGTAGTATAAACTTAATATGAACTTTGAGCAATTGAATAGCAAAACTTGAGATTCTTTAATATAATTTCAATTCTACATGTTTGTTTATATTCTAGCATTGTTTATTGTTTATATTTCAGCATAAACAATATATATATATTAAAATCATAAATTAGAGTTTTCATTGACAATTATTGAATATTGGTTCAAGGGGTATCTACTCTTTGTGCAGTTTGTGCGTCTTAGCAACGACAAGCCAGCACGGTGTTGTTTTGTTCAGTTTCCCTTTGCGTTCAGCGGCCCGTCGATTAAAGGAGAGGCGGCGGGTCAGCGGACAGCAAGGACGGTAAAATGTTTTTGGTACATATTGTATGAAATTGCTTTTGAAACATATATTTCTTGCTGTGCCTGCTTATCGAGGCTTTTGTTATTTATATTATTTGGCTCCAAAACTTTGATGCAGTTTTTTGGGGATCGTTAATAGCACTAAGTAGAAAATAATATAGAGAATTTATTCAGTACGGCGAAGTTTATCATTCAGTACCAGTGAGATCAGATCCAGGCATGGTTGAATTATACAAGGTTAAGTCATGCGCGGCAGAAGGAGCCTGTTGATAAGACCATGCGAGTGCAAGAGAGATAGCATAGTTGCTGCTTCGATATTGCTTCATCGTCTTGTTTTAGTGTGCAAAAACGAGATAGAACGATGTGTGATTTTGTTTACATTTTTCAACAGAGGTTCTAATTTCAGAGCGTTGTGTGTTTTTGGCTACATGTGTAATTTAAATTTTTAAACTGATTATGTAAATGAAATAAAATGACATGAAACATGTATAAACGTATAAAACATATAAACATAGTTCTAAAAAAGTAACGTAACCTTAAAATTCCACGAAAAATTCGTCCGCACTCACAACTTATCACGTTGACAGCTGCTTTGCAACTAACAACAGGCTCCTAAAAATTGAGCGAGCATGCTCTCACGACTTAACCATGTATAATTCAACCATGGTCCAGGCCATGTTGTTAGTTGCAAAGCAGCTGTCAACTTGATAAGTTGTGAGTGCGGACGAATTTTTCGTGGAATTTTAAGGTTACGTTACTTTTTTAGAACTATGTTTATATGTTTTATACGTTTATACATGTTTCATGTCATTTTATTTCATTTACATAATCAGTTTAAAAATTTAAATTACACATGTAGCCAAAAACACACAACGCTCTGAAATTAGAACCTCTGTTGAAAAATGTAAACAAAATCACACATCGTTCTATCTCGTTTTTGCACACTAAAACAAGACGATGAAGCAATATCGAAGCAGCAACTATGCTATCTCTCTTGCACTCGCATGGTCTTATCAACAGGCTCCTTCTGCCGCGCATGACTTAACCTTGTATAATTCAACCATGGTCCAGGCAAGGCATACTTAAGAAGGTGGCGTAACTCGCTCTCTCGCCCTCTTTTTACTTCTTAAATTGTCAGTCTGTCAGCAGCAGTTGTGAGCGACGCATCTCCGCGGACGATTTTTTCGTGTAAAACTTCTTGTGCTACAGACTTTACGTGTTGTTGCAATGGCGCCTCCCTCTCTCGCTCTCTTCTGTCATTCTGACACTTAAATAAGAAGTTGTGAGCGGTAAGTGCGGCTACCTTGTTAAGTATGCCTTGGGTCCAGGCAGACAAAAGAGCGCTTTGCAGAACTCTCTCGCCTCAAATTTTTGCGGACAAAGTGTGCAGCGCAGAAACTGCAAGTCATTCCTTTGCCTGCTTTGCTTGCGTACGTTGAGCAACAGCAGACTCGAGCCGCTGGATCCAATCGTTGTGCATATGTATGCGTTCATATGTTAGCGAGCTTAGAGAGGGCGCGCGGGGGGTAGGCAACCAACGGGCAAAATGCATTAGGCTATGAATACATGTGAGTTTGGTTTGGTTGTATGAGTGGTTATTGTTATGGCATTAACTGACTTGTCGCACTTTTAGGATTTTGGCAATTTATAAACAGGTTGAGAAACATAAAGAAGTGCAATGTTAACAATATGTGTATATTTTTTATTAATTGCTATATTTATTACTATTTATTACAGGTTTCTTATAACTATTGAAATAACTTAGAACTAATAAAACATATACAAACATAATTACATTTAATCCGCAAATATATTAAAAATACAATGACACATTATAACTGATGTGATGATTGCATATAAATGTCATAAATTTATAATCGAATCATATCAAAGCAATCCATGCAAGATAAATGCTCTATATTATTTTCTGCTTAGTGTTAATAGCTATCTTCCTTCCTTCCACTCGTAGCACTCACAAAATTTTTGTTGAGTGTGTGTCTTTGCTTTGCTTAGCCGGTGCGGTGAGGGGCACCGGTACACAAATTTTATTGGGTGTGAGTAAGGTGGCAAAAATTGACACCCTTGCAGTTCTCTGATCCAAATGTAACTATTGGAAAAATTTATTGTGGAATTATTGCAAGACTTTAGAATGAAGAGGAGGAATTTGCTGCGCTGGTGGAAGTACGTACAACTCATCGTTGTGGCAACAAAAGTCTTGCCAACATTTAATATCAAATTTATACTCTTTACCTTAGGTAAACTAGTACAAACAAAACTATTTGACTCAAATTCAGTTATTTATGCCTTCCAAAAGTATAAAAAATATTGTCATTTCCGTTTTTGACAGATGGGCTGATGACGGAAAGGGTGGAACATCATCATTGGACTACAACCGTGAAAGATAATTCAAATTACAATTCTGATAGTGCAAGGTGGTGGATAGCGGCTCGGTACGTGTCATTAAATTTGTTAAAATGCCGATTCTAGGGTAACGTTATCAGCTTCCATTTATATTACTAATAAATATCACTTTTAAATATAATAATATGCATAGCATGATTGCTTAATTATTGAAGAAATAGGAGATGGAAAAACACGTAAGTATTTTGATTTATTTAAAAATACATTTCATGGAGGGAACCAATTCTTCAATCCATTCTTTGCTGATTTCAGTTACTTGGCGCAGGAAATTGTGTTCAGTTTGAACCATTTCTGTGAAGAGAATGCACTGAGGCTTATATTTGCCGTGCAGCACGCTGGAAGGATGTAATTTGGCCTTAACACGTCCGCTTAAAATCAAATAGTGTCCCTCCTTCTGAAGCAAGGCAATATTTTCGAACAAGCCCGTTATAAGGCACTTCTTAAGCGCATCCACGTTGTCTCCGCAACTATTGAAGGTCAGATTAAGTCTGGTGCAAATCTCCTCGAGCTGCTTACGCACATTGCGGGCATACGTAAGATTCCGTATGTTAAGGAAGTTGTCGTGACACCAGATTTTAAACTTTTCAGTTTTTTGAAAGGTTGTAAAAACGTTAAGGAGAGTCAGATGATCGCCATGCTTGGATTGAAATTTGGCGTGCGCCAATGCGGCCAGTTCGCTTTTGTCGGTATGGTCAATAAAAACATTGTCACTGGAAAGCGCCGCAACCAGACTGAGCATCTCAACCATGCAGCCAAATGTGGGCGCCGAAAGCAGCAGTTTGGCATATCTAGGATCGAGCGGGAACTGTGCCATCCAACGGCCTGTTGCTGTTATGACCGGTGGCGAACAGGCTACTTTGATTGCGCTGAGTTGCTCTAGAGTCTTATAGGCGCTGTTAATTCCCTCCTGAGGAGGTGAATCCATGAAATCAAAGTTGCTGCAGTCAATGCCTAATGCGAGCAGCTGCATAACGGTGGAGGTCAAATTAGCGCGCAGTATTGCCGGCACTGAAGTGCTGCGAAACCGTTCCATTGTTGCTTTTGTATATGTGCGATAGCATTTTCCAGGTGCATCACGTCCAGCTCGTCCACTTCTTTGCCAGGCTTGAGCCTGTGAGATGCGCACCGTTTTAAGCAGATCCAAGCCGGTGCTGGCATTACAAGACTTTTCCTTGACAAAGCCACAATCGATGACGCAACGTATGCCTGGAATGGTTATTGAAGTCTCTGCGATATTTGTGGCTAAAACTATTTTGCGTGTGTTTGCTGGCACTGGCAGGAAGCACTCTAGCTGCTTGCCTTGAGCTAGCTGGGAGTATAGTGTAAAAACCCTAACATCTAATAGGCCTGAGCTGTGAATTCTTGCCAGCTGGCGAATTTGTTGGGCTAGCGCTTCAATCTCCTCTTGGCCGGTAAGAAAGATTAATACATCGTGATTAATCGGCTCGTGACGATGTATGTCAAAAAGAGTGACCAGCACTGCGTTTATATAATCTTCCTGAGTGGCCTTAGCATGCAGGACACGCACGGGATACGTCCTCCCTTCCAGATACATGCCCTTCACACCAAAGTATTTGCCAAAATGATCAATGTCCATCGTGGCAGACGTAATTATAATCTTTAGCTTTGTCAATCGCTGCCTAGACCGCTCTTGTTGCGCGTTCTTCACAATACCAAAGAGCACATCTGCATTCACCGTACGCTCGTGCGCCTCATCCAGCATAATTGCATTGTATTTAAGCAGCAAACGATCGCCAACTGCCTCACGTAACAGTATGCCGTCTGTTAGGTAGCGGATGCGCGTCCGATCTGTTGTTGTGTCCTCGAAACGCACTGTATAGCCAACCGTCTCTCCAATGTTGCTGGCGAGTTCCTGGGCCACACGCTTGGCTATTGTTATGGCCGCCACTCGACGCGGCTGTGTAATGCCAATAATGCCACTATTCGCATAGCCTCCTTGTAGCAGAAATTGTGGTATTTGTGTCGTCTTGCCAGAACCAGTTTCGCCCATTATTAAGAGTGTATCGTTCGCTTCCAGCTCTTTAAGTATGCGCTGCCTGCAATTATATACGGGCAGCGCTCGGCGCTCCTGATCAATATTGCCCTTTTTGCTGGACGGCACATTTTTATACAGATTTTGCTGCTGCTGCTGAGTGGTTTTGAGCTGATTGTGGTTTGGCTTCTTGTTCGAATTCTGTACCTTCATAGAATCTGTTTTGCGTTTTACTGAGAAAACTGGTAAAATCTCCGCGGAGCCATTGCTGTTGATATAATAATTCGACTTCATGCGCAATTCGTTCTGCAAAAAAAAAATAGGCTGGATTGCATTTGTTTTTACACACGAGCATACTTTTTAACAAGTGCCGTATGTATTATGTGCGCTGATATTAACAAAGCTCTGATTTAAATGCACCTACTTAAACATTGGTTGCGGAATTCTCTGGTGAGACGAGCACTCCACGCTTGTGCTTAAGTGATGAGCAGAACGGCAAAAATATCGATAACATAAAAAGTTAATACCCGATTCACACTAGGGCACATTTAACATCTAACATCTTACATCAAAGATGTTACGTATGAAGTACCCGTTCCAAGTTTTCTCAAAATATTCCAACATCTTCTGGAAATGTTCCTAATCCAAGTGTTTTTGTTTAGTTAGTTTCGATATTTTTGATTCCACCACTAAAAAATTGTCATTCACAACGAAAAAGGAAACAATGCCTACGCAAATGAATGGCAAATAAATCATGGCGGGCAACGACAACGGTAAGTCAAATGCAAATTATTTACGTTATTTTATTAATATTTTCGTATTTAGTAAGAAAAACAACAACAAACCGAACAATATCGTCGCCCGAAAAGGAAGCAGTCCTGCTGGACTTGTGGATGGAGTGCATTGATGATTTGCGTGGTCTGTGGCCTATTCAGCTGATGGCTTTACCTCTATATGACATCCATCTTAATAATAAAAAATATTATAATAAACAACATTAACTACTTAACAACTTTGTTTACCAAGTGCTCCAATGCACTGTGGAAATCCAAGGGCTTCAAACCCAGCGAAGCATTCATCTACCATATACTTTTCCCAGAACTCTCCAAACCGCATCTAAAAGTTTTTCGATTATTTACCTAGTATTTATTAAGTTTTATTTTCACTTACATGCGCCCAAATCCTCCGAGGCATTGCAACAAGTGCATAAAGTTGCTCATCTTCGAAATCGACAAAAAAAAATACGTGGTGAAATAAGCGTCTTTTTTACAAATGAAGAAGAAGACGCAAGATAGCAACAGCCAGCAACTGCGATGGATGAAATAGACTGCATAGGATAAGGAATGAGATGGAAATCTTTACAGATTTTGGCTCGAGCAGATTTTTAAATTCCAAAAGTAGTCCGTAGTTGTGAAAAAACTTAAAGCGTATAAGCAACGTGCAAATAATTTTAAAAAGATGTTGGAATATTTTGAGAAAACTTGGAACGGGTACTTCTTACGTAACATCTTTGATGTAAGATGTTAGATGTTAAATGTGCCCTAGTGTGAATTGGGTATTAGGAGAAACACTGCTTGCCGGTTTTATTCGCTAAAGGCCTGGTGTCACATACACCGTAAACAGAAACAGAAACCGAAACAAAAATATCGATTGCACAAAGAATTGACCAGCGTTATGTTATCTGCGTTTGTAGAAAACAGGTGATCGTCTGTTAACAGCAACAGAATAAAGTCAAAAGTACTTGTTTCGGTTTCAGTTGCTAATGTGCTGAATTCGATTACTATTGCTAACAATTGAAAAATACCGATGTTTCTGTTGCAGTTTCTATCGCAGTCGCAAATGTACTGAATTCTGTTTCGGTTTCTGTTTACGGTGTATGTGACAACAGGCCTTAAGCATTTGCTGTGAATTTGCAGTTCGACTGTCGACTGCGCTCTCGCATTCTTGCTCAGAATTATTTTTCCTTTGCAGCCGGCCTTGACGGTCGAGCCACGCAGGTCTGCAGCTTATGTAAATGAATGTGAGATTTGCGTCTGACGTTTTTTTATTTTTGCGTGAATGTGGGCTCATATGTATGAACTGAACCAGCCTCAATTTATGAAATATGATTGTTTAGGAGTTTATATAAAAGTGACTTTCTTGTTTATTTTACTTTAAGGATGAATCACTTATGTCATAATAATTTTAAGATTTGACAAGGCTATATATTTTTTATATATTTTATGCAGTTGATGTTCTTGTGGATTTAAATCAAAATATTTTAGATAATAAGAACAAATAAATACAAGTCAAATACAGTCAGCTACCGAAACCGAAAAAAGAATTCGGTTTCAGTTTCGGTTTCCGTTGTATGTGACAACAACGCTGGCACTCAGGCAGCATAGCCTATTTAAACTAGGGCACATCACGGGAACCGATGAGAAGATGTGAAATTCGTGTTCACATTGCAACATCTAACATCGAGCTTCTTCTTCATTCGTAAAAGTGAAGCTTATCTAACCGAGTATATGTTTATCTAAATATTTGTTAAAAGAATGAATTCAAAAAACTTAGCTATATATATAGTTGCTCAACAGCCGAATATGCTTGTTGATCTTCTTGGCCATTTGGAAAAAGCCTGTAAAGACGAGGATTTCGACGCTGAACAACTTGATGCATTTGTTGCAATACCTCGGAGGATTTGGGCGCCTGTGAATATAAACTAAGTAAATAATCGAAGACTTCTAGAAGCGGTTTGGACAGTTTTGGGAAAAGGATATTCCTGAAAATAATGACATTCCTGGTAGACATGAGTACTTTTTCTTTGGCCACGCAAATCTTCTATATTCTCTAGCCACAAGTCCAGGAGGAATGTCTCCTTTTCAGGCGGCCAAAGTGTGCAAGTGGACTATATCTCTATAGAGTTTATTTAACGTGGCATGTTCCAGTATAGGATTAAAGCCACGGTGCCCGCATATCCGAGGATATAGCACAGTGAGTCTGGATTAAGCGCCAACTAACGCCCCTTCGATATTTCTATTTCAGGTACCAATTTAAAGTTACTTATTTTTGGTAAGCAAGCTTCCACCTTGGTGGGGAGCGCCGTTTTATCTAAAGCGACTTCCGATATTTAGGCATCGGCACCCGGTTGGAACATACGCAACTCCACGCCGAGGATATACTCTACCCGCTTTGGGTTTAACCACAACCACCACGATACTCCCCGAGGGGCCGCAACCATTAACCAGGACGGAACAAGTTCCGCCGGCTCCTGGTTACCCGTGGTACCGAATTTTTTAACCTCCGGTCAGGTCTCGTACCTTATCGACTTTAAGATACTTCCAATTTAAACTCCAAAAAAGTTTATGGTTTGGTGGACCATTTACTCCTGTAGTCGGCTCTTACGACAAGCGGTAGTATACTGTGATTGATATTCTTTGACCCGTCAATCACACGGGCTGAAACCTTCGTTCTATCTTATCCTTTGGCATTCTTTCCCCATATCCTCAAAGCCTTCACTCTCCTTTCACTCTTCTTTCACACTCCTTTCACTCTCCTTTCGACATCGTTTGCATCGGTGCACTTTTAGTCGCCTCGTACGACAAGTTGTAGCTTACTGTGGTAGAATTCTTTCCCACTAACCACACGGGAACAACCTTGGGACACCAGGTACTGCATTTCGCTTAATCTCGCTTGGCAGACGATCATTTGCTACTTTCCTTCCCTTGATCACCGTTGACAACGTTTGTAGACCATTATTTCACGTCACATCTACCCATTGTGACGATCATAAGGCTACCAGCATACTCCTCTCCAGCCCGCATTTAGTCACAAGCAGTTAGCACACTGTGGGGGTATTCTACTCCCGCCCGCCACACGGGGAGGCCAAAGTGTGCAGTTTGCTTTGTTTTTTCTTACTAAATTCCAAAATATTATAAAAATACACATAATTTTTTCATATGACTTACCGATCTCGTTGCCCGCCATAATTTATTTCCCATTCATTTGCGTAGGCATTGTTTCCATTTTCGTTGTGAATGACAATTTTTCATCAAATCAAAAATCTCGAAACTAACTAAATAAAAACACTTGGATTAGGAACATTTCCAGAAGATGTTGGAATATTTTGAGAAAACTTGGAACGGGTACTTCATACGTAACATCTTTGATGTAAGATGTTAGATGTTAAATGTGCCCTAGTGTGAATTGGCTATAACATCAATGATGATAGTCGGCTCCATCGATGGTAGACGATATGAATTTAAAAACCATCGATAGTCAACGATAGTTCTGTTCACCATAATAAACAATGCACACTAGGGCACATCTAACATCAATGATGCTACGTATGAATTACTGGTCAAGTTTTCTCAAAATATGCCGTCCTTTGGATATGTTCATGTTCCAAGTGTTTTTATTTAATTAGTTTCGATACTTTTGATCCCACCACTACAAAATTGTCATTCACAATGAAAATGTAAACAATGTCTACGCAAATTAATCATGGCTGGAACGAGAAAATTCGAAGTCAGAGGCAAGGTTGGTTTGATCCGGCTGAATTCGGCTATTAATATATGCAGCATCGTGCCATTTTACAATTATTTCGCTGTTATGATTGTTTAAATGCAGCAGCCCATTATTAAAACTGCATTGTGTCTTGGGCGGCTGTCTAGCCCTTTGCCGATGCGACGAAATCGCGCCTTTAAATGCCAAAATGCATTTTAAACAACGTGTCTGGCCTTTGACAAATGATAATTAAATGGCTTATCTGACTCTAAGGCTCCTGTTGAAAATGCATATGGTTTCATAATTATAATCACCAATTAGAAGCAGCGGGCCATTGGTGCCGCATATTACTTTTGATTTTCTTTGAATTAAGGGTACGGACTCAAGGGCTGTTTACTCTAGACATAACTTAAAAAAAAAACTTATATAAATAAAAAATATCTTAAGGAATAGTTGCATTTACTTTCGATATATATTAACTTAATAAATCAGTGCGGCAGTGCTGTATAACTATGTAAGCAGTGTTGTTAAACAAAGAAAAATAAACGCGGTATCACATATTGACCACAACAGCATCAAAGCAGCAGCAAAGTGACTTTATAATAATGGATAAAAAAACAACAGTAGCCTTTGCAATGTATATGAATTAGATGTTAAAGGCCTGTACGCAGTAGGCCCGTACAGCGTACGGACTGAAAAACTTCATATAAAAAAAATGGTCTCGTACAGCGTACGGCTCGTAATAACATAACGCAGTACGCAGCACTGTTAGTTACGGGCCGTAAGGCAGTGTTGAACAATGAAAATGTTAAAATGTTATTGCTGCCGTAAATAGCTGTCTGCACCTATTTACGGAAGCGAAAAGTTTAAAAAAATGACAACACGGAAGAGCCGCTTCGTGAATTTCGAAGAAGAGAGCGAGAAAATTGCGCTTATTAAGGCAATGGAGTGTCGGCCAGTCCTCTGGGATCTAACCAACAAGTCGCACTCAAATAATATTTTAGTAGAAAGCGCATGGGACGAAATTGGCGCCGAATTGGGAAAAGATGGCAAGTATATTGATCATAATAATCAACTTAATAATATAATATTAAAAATATATTCGTATTTTCATTGCAGTACGTGAATGCAAGATGGCATGGGCAGGTCTGCGCGATAGCTATAGGTATAAGATTAAACATAGCGCCAAAAGTGGGAGTGCTGGCGGCAGTGCCCTCAGTGCCCCAAAAATATGTAATTGGGATTTGGCGGCGTACAATTCGGATGTAAACAAGCAACGAAACACAGTTGCTTTCCGATTTATTAAGAGAAAGTATTCGACCAACCGCCACAATATGTGAATTTTTCAACACTTGTCGTTACTGTCAGTAAAGTTTGTGTATTACGGTCCGTACGCTGTACGGGCCTTCTGCGTACAGGCTTTTAATTGTTAAACGTTGTTGACTAACGTTTTGCAAGACTGTTTTCGAACAGCTGTTCGTAAGTCAACACTGTTCGACGTAAGAAAATTAAGTTATTTCTGCAACCTGCAGGTTCAAAATTAAGATAAGTTATTTTATGTTGAGAGTAAACGCTAACATTGAGAGCCATAAGGTAGATTGAGTCAGCTGACTCTCAAGTTATTTTTTTTAAAGTTATGTCTTGAGTAAACAGGCCTGCAACCATTCCTTTTAAATCTGAGGTTCTGTATATTGTTGTACGCTGCAGCGTCCCGGACATCCAACGTCACTTTTAGAAATGAAGAAGAGGAAGATTGATGATAGATGTTGCAATGTGAACACGAATTTCAAATCCTCTCATCGTTCCCCGTGATGTGCCCTAGTGTGAGTAGGCTATTATAGACATATTTACTTTGTAGTTTAGCAAGAAAATCTGTAACATTTATTGATGTTTTTTATCCAAAAGTTTTGGTTTAAGAATAAAAGTATATTGACATTTTCTTCGTTGAGCCTGGTTCGCCTCTCCGAAACAATTTGCCCAGCCTTGCTAAATACACTTTCGGTCTCAACGGATGTGGCGGGGATGCACTAGTATTTTAAAAACAGCGTTATAAGCAATGGAAAATCCGTGTAGTTCACCTGCATAATAATTTAATGTAAATATGTTTTTCTTGAGATTTGATAATTCGTTGATTAGTTTTACCTTTTTTTTGAGCGGCTATATCTATCCAGGTATTGTCGATTAATTATGATTGCTTCTGATCGTGCGTTTCAATGTGTGCTAATTGGCCTTTCATCTACAAAATCAAATAATGCGTCCTGAGTTTTGGTCTCTGCTGCCTGCGCCAAATTGATTGGGTTTTCTTTGATCAAATTCTCTAGCTCATTTTTAAAAACTGTTGATGCGTGTTCAGCATTTGAACTGTACTGAAAACCGTTCTTTTCAAATCGTGGATCCAATATCGTAGGCATCATGGTTACTTTCCGTTGCGCATAAATGGAAAGACGTTTTTTCATAAAGTGTTTCGAGTTATTTTTCCTCGAAGAGTTTTTAATTGTGGCAAAAGTTTTTCAGCCTTGCGGTGGAGTTCATGTGCTAACGGTTTTATAAGAGAAAGTGTGACATATTTTCCACCAGAATTTTTTTCGCTTACTTGATTGAAAAAGCCAATCAGGGGTGTCACAGAAATGCTTCCGCCCGAATTTCACTGCAATTTCATTCCACGGTGCTACAGACCAAAACGCTCACTAGTTTTGAGCGGAAAGAAAAAGTCGCAAAACCCTTAAACCTGATGCTGCCACCTTGTCCGATTCAGATTTTTTGATGTCAGGAAACAGTATTCGGAGAAAGTTATTTTAAACAAACTTAAGTTTGCGAAAACGGATCAGATGCACATTTGAGAAGCCTTTGCTGCATGGTCCTTTTCCTATTTTCTGCTCCCGGCAAAATTGAATTGTTTTATTTGTATTTTAGTAAGCTAAAAACAGTCAATTACTATATAAATAAAGTAAACAGTGTAAATAAAACACAAAACATATTGAAAGCCACTTATTCTGCAACGTTAAAATGAAAAAATTTGCTAAACAAAAACTTGGCTTATTTAGTCTGGCAAGGTGGCAGCCCTCAGCAGCCGAGTCCGATAAGGTTGGTGCCCAAACTAAAAAAATGAAATCATTCGGTAATCTGTGGCACCGTGGAATTGTTCGGGCGGAATCGCAACTACGGAAGTCTATTCCACGAGCGTTTTCTGTGGCGCCCCTGATATTTTTTGCTTACAGATTCGCGCGCGAACAAAATTTTACCGCAGGGGAGCAGTGTGAGGCACTGATAAAGGAGAAGCTGTTGCAGATCGCAGCAACGTCGGCCGCAACAAATTATACAACAGTACTCGATGATAAAATGCCCTGCACCAGTGCTCAAGCTGCACAAGAGCAGGCGCACACAGAAGTAACCAATAGCCTCAAAACGCATCACGACAGCGAAATTGAAAGCAACAGTTACGATGAGGATGCGAACGATGAAGCGGATGAGGATGTCGATACCTTTGTGGACAGCTTCAATGAAAATGGCGATTTGAGCGGTTTCGGAGTCGAAAACAGAAACGAAGCCTTCAACAAAGACTCCTACCTCGGCTGCGTCTGTGAAAGTTTATAATAAGGGTATTCAGTAGCTATACTATCGTCGTAAAGTGTTATTTATAATACAGTGCAGCTAGTGAGTGCACTTTTTACGTTTTTTTTTTGTCGTATTTGTGCTAAGTCAGCTGTTTGCCAGTTCGATGACAATTCAATCGACAGTAAAATTTTATTGAGCAAGAAAATTGCAACATTGTTTGGAATAGGAGATGGTGGAACAATAGGCATGATAACAGACCAAGTGCAGCAGATCGAAGATAACTTTGCTTTTGTCGATTCGGCCACTGTTAAAAATATCAGTTTAGTCTTTTTAATTAATTAATTATAAAATTTGCTTACATTTACAACCAAAACTTGCCTAGGGTGACCTAATTTCACTACATCCATAATCTCGAAATTAGCTGTTTTCATATATTGTCTGGCAATCACACAATAACACATATAGTACAATAGTAGCAAACATACCCAGGGGCTGCCCCGTTCGGAACCGTACGATTATTGTTATTATAATTATCGTACACATACTATCATTTTGGGCATACGTACGATGTACGGTAGCATATTATTATCGTACGCAAATTTGAGAATTTATATTATTTCAGTCGAACGCTGATAGATCGCATTATTTTATTTTGTCCAATAAAATTTTGTGAAAATACCGGGAAATACAATTTCACTACCCTTTTATATCCATTT
>JAWNNU010001818.1:0-32883 GCA_035044585.1 Scaptomyza polygonia
ACTCCAATCTTGACACTTTTATTTACTATGCCATAGATAAAGAGATTTGCAAAGTTTGAAGTCTCTAACTTGAAGAGTGTGGAAAAAAGTTGCGAACATACGGACGGACAGACGGACAGATGGTCAGACGGACAGACGGACAGACGGACAGACACCATGACGGACATTGCACAAACCCAATATACTCTTTACCTTCGGTATCGAGTATAAAAACCGAAGTTATCGCCGATTTAAATTTATTTCATTTCGCAGTAGCAAAGGCTGGCATTTTTTGAACGTATGCATGCAAAGACCAAAATCCAAAATCAGAATGAACCGGTTTTTTGTCACATCATTCATATAAAACATATTTTAAATTTTGATAGATATCATACTCTGATACCGAAGGTGTTTATTGGTTACGCCAATGGCCCTCATGCTTTCTGTGTGCCCCTATGAACGAGCATTTCTTGGGCACCGAAACAGCTACAAACTTGGAACATTGCAAATATCTTGGTTCATGTCTGCGTCAGTGTGAATATTGGGGCACTACGCCCACTAAGGAATCGATAACATGTCGATACACCCCGAGGCGAAAATAATTAAGACACACTTATTGCCCACATTAGATCAGCAAGAATTTTTTTTTTTGTGAAAATATAGCTGGCAAATCCTGCATCACCCACTTGTGCCGCTTCCAGCCCCGCGATATTCACAAACTGGAATGCAAACCATCTTTGAACGCAGCGTATACCCCTGAAAGGGCCGAACTCTCCTTTTGCAATCAGGCCTCTTAGCCACCGCTTTATACTGGTACCAGAGTATACCTGCTTTGATCCACTAAGCTTTACTAAGCTATAAGTTAACATTTCAACTGAACAATTCAACCAGATAAAAAACTTTGAAGTGTTTGTTAGCTTGTCTAAGATTTGACACTTTGATCCCAATAAAAGACAAAGACGCCTTAGGAAATCGACAAAAAATGTATACACCCCGAAGTACAAGTAGAAAAATAATTTTTTATTTAACACAAATATTAACATCTTAAGTCACCGAATCTAATTGTAAGATTGCTGGTGACGTTCTTCAAAGATCTCAATTCAAAACTTGCGAGCCACTCCCATTCCTGCGGATTCACTCTTAAAAGTTCTTTTGTTAGCGTCACCAAACTAAGAAGATATTTTTAGAAGAGACGAGAAACGTCCTTTGATAAATGGAAAAAATTAAAATATATTTGATAGTTAAAATATTTCGACTGGTGCATATTTAAGGTATATCTATTTTAAAAGCAATAAAAGTTTTTTTTTATGTTTTACGTATTGTAAACAAGACTTTTAAAAAAGATTAGTTGACATTTGAATGCAAGCAATTCTAAAGAAAGTTAGACAAATTCACTTGTCAAAAACTTAAACCAACCAGTTAAAAATAAAGTGGCACCTCAATGACTGAACAAAACACAAAAGAAAAACAAACAACTACTCTTAATGTTATCTTCAGCATCTGTGAAAATATCACTGAGGTAAAAAATAATAAAAGGTTTCGCATGAAATGAATTTTTTGAGGATATTATAGCAGTTTTATTATATGCTAAACGGGAAACCGTTTTCGGACCCACTTGAGCACAAAAATAATTTTTTCTCAAAGATTGTCTGATGCGGATGGGGATGCCTCCAGCTTACAAATTTCAACACCTAGCTTGGCATTAAATTTGGTAGATATCTTTTCACGAAACTTGTTAGTTCTAGTTGTAAGGATGTGCGAAATAGGTGGATTTATCGAATTTCAGTTTTCCAATTTATTGATTTGCCAGCCCTCAAGTTATCGTAGAACCCCAATCTTGAGACTTTATCTGTCCCATCCATAGATTACGATTATTGGAAAGCTTCAAGTCTCTAGCTTGAAGGTAAAGAGTATATTTGGTTTGTGCAATTGTCCGTCATGGTGTCTGTCCGTCCGTATGTTCGGAATTTTTTTTCACACCCTTCAAGTTAGAGACTTCAAACTTTGCAAATCTCTTTATCAATGGCATAGTAAATTAAAGAGTCAAGATTGGAGTTATACGATAACTAGGAGGCTGGCAAATCAATAAACTCGATAACGCAAAATCGATAGATCCACCTATTTCTCACGCCCTTAAAGCTAGAACTACCAAATTTGAAGACAAAATAGCTGCTAACAACTCCCGAAAAACTGCATCAAAAATTTTGGAGCCACGCCCACCCATTCCGCCCCAAAGCCTCCCCGCAGTTTAAAAACAGAAATGCTTATATCTTTTATAGCTTTTGAGCTAGAGCCACCAAATTTTGTGCCAAGATAGGTGATTACAACCCCCAAAAAAAAGCATAAAAGCTTTGGATGCCGCGGCAATCCATTACGGCCAAACTGCCCCAAACCACCCCAATGCTTCACTAAAAACGGAAATGCGTGTATTTTCAAAGCGTTAAAGCTAGAGTCACCAATTTTGGTATGAGGATAGCAATGAACATTATAAATAGATCTGCAGCAAAACTTTTGACGCCACACCATATTCTACTTACTTTGAGCTAGAGTCACCAAATTCGGTATGAGGATAGCTATTGACATGATACATAGATCTTCAGCAAACATTTTGATGACACGCCAACTTTGAGCTAGAGTCACCAAATTTGTTAGGAAGATAGCTTTTTGGCATCCCCATCTGCACCAGACAGTTTATGAGGCAGCGTACACCCCTTTCGTATCCACACCCCATCTCAATCTTTTAATTTGTTTTACTACTAGTTTCGAAAATACCGCAGTCGGGTGCGTCCGACTGCAACGTTTCTACTTGTTTTAATATATAATAGAAATAGAATAAAAAATTAATATAAATATAGTTTAAAATAAAGGTTGAAGCCTTAGCTTTAAAATGAAACTAATTTGAGGAAAATCTATCCATTAGTTCATGAGCAATGAGCTAATTTGTGAAGCAATAACATTAAAATAACAACTTTTTTTGGATATTACACTCATTACCGAAAGGTGAGACGTATTCTACGTCAAACAACTGACTTCATACAGACGGACTGATGACGGACATTGCACAATCCCAATATACTCTTTATTTTTGGTACCGAGTTTAAATATAGTGAGCTTAATAACGGTACACTTATGCTGAACTGAATTTACGGTTTGTGCTAAAAAGCTCCCTATTCATACTGGTATCGATTACAATTAAGAGTATTGATTAAGACCAAAAGGCTTATTGTGCTTAAGTTCTTAAATTGAAACAAAATTTAAGTAATTCTGCTCATAAACGCAAATATTGATTTTGCAGCTGGATAGTCAAAGAGTTGCGACTGTTCCTTGTTCGAATGAAACAACGTTGCAGCCATGTCAAACTCATGAAAGCGACAGCCATAATCCAAAATGGAAGAGATTCGCTTACACGAATGATGCTGAGCATCTGAGTGTGTGTTTGCATGGATGTATTATTAAATGTGGTGCCTGATATTCGCGGAGTAAGCAAAGAACCATAAAAATGAAAACCCGTCTGCATTGGCCGCTGCGTCACGCATAAGCAAGAACGAGCCAAGCACGGGTTAGGCAATTGGTATGAGACTATTGGGCAATGAGACATGGTTAACGGAAAGACTGGCACTCACACTTAAATACCCGTTTCTAGTTGCAGAGCCTGTTTGCCCGATTTGGTGGTGCAATTATCGCTCAGCGCCCTTCAAATTTTCTCAATGAGTGCGTAAAATTTTGCGTGGACACACAAGCAAGACTACTGACGACTTCGGTGCGGTCGGGGTGGTTGTTCATACAAACTAACACCCATACAAACATACATATACACATAAATTTATGTATATTCTCGCAGCTAGTTTCCATTGTAGTACCTTAACACCCCGTCACTATTCGTCCCTTATTTTGCGTTTGGTTGTACGGTTGTACTTTGAATCCTTGGCCTCGCATCGGGTTGCCATGAATATAGCATATAATGTGCCCAATAATTAAGTGAAAGGGTAACAATGGTATTATGAGAACTTTTCTTACCGGGTGATAAAATGTGCTCGAAAAAGGATTTTAGCATGTCGTCTTACTTTTAGAATGGCGGACTACTTATAATTGCCGACAATGTTTATGTATATGCAGATGTTTGTATGCATATTGTATTGTATATAGAGGGCCAGGTAAGAACCTCAAACGGATGCAGCGTAGGCAATTGTCAGACTTGGCACAAGACAGATAAATGTAGTTCAATAGCAATACTACCCTGCCAAATGAAATTAAACGAGCTGAAGCCCATTAGAGGACGTCGTTAAGGAAGCTCAATTAAAAGGCGGCTCGAGCGCGAAGCACCCAAGAACGTAAAACAAGCCCAAAATACAATAAACTGCTTCGGCTTATACAACAGTGCAGCCAAAATAAACAGGAATTCGATAATGTGCTGCATTTGGCAAACCGTTTATATGTGTATGTACATATACAGTGGCTCGCAGCTTATTTTATGCAGCAAAAATATAAATTTTCAAACCTTTGCTGCAGCAAAACTATGAGAGCTATCTTCAAAATTTTAATGCAGATTTGTTGAGTAAGGTCTGAATATATTTAATAAATAAATTAAAATTCATAATCCTCACAAATAAAAAGTTAGGTAACTCACAAAATTACAGCTTCATTTCTTGTCGCAGCTTATTGTATGCAGTCACTTTAAGTGTCAGAAAAAAGTTAGTTTCAGGCGGGAAAATCGCAATTTCTTCCTCTTTCCATTTTCTCACTACGTTTTCTGATATATTTTACTTTTCTTTCGACTTGGTCTCTTCTTAATACACAAATTTGACGGAGTCACAAAAATGGGACCACGCAGATCAATTGAACTTCGAGAATTAATTCTCAAATTCTTTAAAGGAAAAGGTCAACGTGCTATAGCAGAAATAGTTAATTTTAGTCCAGCACAGTTCAAAAAATAATTGAGCGATTCGTCCGTGAAAATCGAGTGCTAGACAAGGGTCGAAAAGCGCCGAACAAGATCTCGAAGAACGCCGAATAGTCTGAAAAATTAAGGCAAACCCGAAGCTATCGGCTCCAAAACTAGCTGTGGAGGTGGAGAACGAAATGGGCAAGAAATGTAGTGCAGATACCATCCAGCGAGTCTTGCACATAAGCAAGAAAAATAAAAGCAAACGACTAACATATGCCCGTGAGCATGTAGGGCGCCCAATTTCGTTTTGTAATGACGTGATTGTCGCAGACAAGTCCAAATTTAACATGTTTTGATCTAATGGGAAGCAATATGTTTGGCGGCAGCCGAATACAGAGCTGGACCCCAAGCACCTAAAACCCCCAGTCAAGCATGGTGGTCATGTAATGGTTTGGGCCTGTATGGCGGCTTCGGGTGTTGGAAGAGATGTTATTATTGACGGTATCATGAACGCAAAGATTTACCTAAACATTTTGAGAACAACTTGCTCCAAATTGCCTAAGAAGTAGGGATACGCAACGGGTACTGTCTTTATCGAGACAATGACCCAAAGCATTCGGCAGCAATCGTAAAGACATGAATCATCGGGAACTGTCCCCATGTAATTAAATCTCCAGCACAGTCTCCAGACCTAAATGTCATTGAAAATTTGTGGCATATTTTGGACTTCGCCATTCGCAAAAGGGAGATTTCCAACAAAAATGATCTAAAACGTGTCTTATTGGAAGAATGGCTAAAAATTCCTTCAGAAACAACAATGAAATTAGATTCTTCGATGAAAGACCGTTGTGTGGTTGCTGTTGTTGGGTTGTTTGAGCCAGTAGTTTCATTGTAATTTAAAATTATTGCATTTAAATTAAATTTTCCTCCTACGCGTTTCGGCGACTTTGTCGCCTTCTTCAGGGAGTCTGATATTTTATTTTACGTAAAAAAAAACATATTTGGAGATCACATTCAATTCTCACTACATAATACATAAAACATTTCCTATATTATACATACATTTTAGTTACGTCATCTTATTTTAGTTGCGTCAGTCCTTATCCTAATTTTTCGTCAGCTGTTTATGATGTTGTCTGCTGCAGTTCGTTATGCTTATTGCAGCCGCGTAAATATAATTTGTCTGGTCAATGTCTTCTTTATGATTAAGTGCGTCGTCCCCTCTTTGCTGTATGCGCAAGCTCTCCAGCGTTAGTCTCGTTCTCTCTCTCCTCTCTACGTCAAGAACTTTTACCGTATCAAAATCGGCTGAGTGGTCATTTTCACTCAAATGTTGCGCTAGTGCTGTCGTGGTTTTTCTGTTCTTTGCGTCCCCTTTATGTTCTGTTATTCGTGTAGCGAGTGATCTTTTTGTTGTTCCAATGTAAACTCTGTTGCACTCTTCTCCTTCTTTTCCTTTGCACTGTCTTTCGTAGATGACGTTATTTTGCTTGTATCTGTCAATTTTGTCTTTCGTGTTCGTAAACAAATTTCTTGTTGTTTTGTGAGCTTTGTAAGCATATGTGATGTGCTCTGTGCTGTCATTTGGTATCAACTTCGTTAGCGTTGCTCTGTTCGTTAAATTTTCTAAGTACGGGATGCTGATGTATTGTTTATCTTTTGTTCCTTGGGTTATTGGTTTTTGAATTTTTGTGTTATCAGGTTTAGCTGTGACGTCATTTATTAGTTTGTTTATCAGATGTATCGAATAGCTGTTTTTGATAAGCATCGTTTTGAGTTTTATATAGTTTTTTGGTCGGCGTTGTATGTCGCATAGGGTGTAGGTATTTCTAATAATATTCTTGATTGTATTTATTTTCTGTGTCATCGGCTGGTTTGAGTCGTAGTTCATTATTCGTCCCGATGCTGTTCCTTTGGTGTACCAGTCAAATGTGAGTCTATTTTTCCTTCGTTCTATTTCCATATCAAGATAGGCAATTTTATTGTTTGTTTCTGTTTCCATTGTAAATTTGTGCTGTTTGTTGAATGTATTCTTTTGTGCTGTTTGTTGAATGTTTCTAATATGACTTGTGCTTCGGTCTTATTTATGATCAGAGAGACCGTTTAAAAAATGTTATTAAGAAGAAGGGATACCCCACAAAGTATTAGGCTAAGAATTTAAAAAGTTATAATGAAAACAAAGTGACTGCATACAATAAGCTGCGACATGAAATGAAGCTGTAATTTATGTTTTTAATACCTAACTTTTTATTTGTTACGATTATGAAACTCTAATTTGTTTATTAAATATATTCAGACCTTACTCAACGAATCTGCATTTAAATTTTGAAGATAGCTCTCATAGCTCTTATACATTTACAGTCGCGAACTCGATAATAGTAGTGGCGTGGAATTTTTATAGTAAAACTGCGAAGTCAAATTCCCTTTTATTTGGCCCAATAAGTCTTTAAGAGCTATATTTTATACTGTATGATTATTGATAAACGAACCCTGATTATTGTCAAAGATTTATTTCACTAAGTTGACTTTCACTACGTTTTTTTGAATAGCGCTTTGATCTCACTTGCAAGACAATGATTTTAGAAAACAGATTGTGGAGCTGTACTGCTCCCGTAAATAACTTCCGCACTAATTGATAATAACTGTAATTGTTAGAACTTTTAAATTAACTGTACTATGCGGCATCATTAAAAGCCTCTACAAGAGACAATTGGACCTGGGGGATGGGTATCCGATAGAAAAAAAAAATTTTCTTACTAAGTAGAAAACAAAAAGGCTAGCTTTATTAATAAAGTTTTATTTTTTTTGCCGCCTGACGCCTGTTTTATATACTGTCTTTTGTCATTATATATGATAATTTTGCAAATAAGAAAGTTGGAACTTTTTATACTCGATAACGAAGGTAAGGTCTAAATTGGTTTTGTGCAATATCCGTCATGGTGTCCGTCCGTCTGTTCGTCCCTCTGTATGAACCCAACTTTTTTCCACATCCTTCATGCTAGAGACTTGAAACTTTGCGAATATATTTATCTATAGCATACTAAATTAAAGTGTCTCGATTGGGGTTCTACCTCAATTGGGCGGCTGGCAAATCGATAATTTCGATGGCTCAATGTCGATAAATCCACCCATTTCGCATGCCCATACAGCTAGAACTACTCAATTTAATAAGAAGATAGCTCCTACTAACCCTAAAAAGCTGCATACGAAAGATTGGAGCGACGCCCACCCATTCCGCCTCCAGCCTTCCCGCATTTTAAAAATAGAAAACCTATTTTTCTCACAGTTTGTGAGCTAGAGCCACCTAATTTGGTACCATGATACCATGGTGGTGAAGAAACCCACAAAAATTTATAAAAACTTTGGATAACATGAGCATCCATACTACCCTAGCAGCGTCCAGCCACCCCAACGCTTGGCTAAAAACGGGAATGCGTGTATCTTCCATAGTGTTTGAGCTAGAGTCTCCAAATTTGATAGGAAAATAGCTGGTAACGACTCTCAAAAACTGCATCAAAGTTTTGGAGCCCTGCCTACCCATTCCGCTTGTAGCCCCACGCAGCTAAAAAAACAGAAATGCCTTTATCTTCCACAGTTTTTAAACAAGATCCACTACATTTGGTGATGAAAAAACCCAAAAAATGTCTATTTTTATAGCCTCACCAATACCGTCCCCAGCCCAACTTCCCTACCATCATACTTACTTTGAGCTTTGAGTCACCAAATTTATTTAGGAGGATAGCAATTGAAGACCACGAAAGATCTGCACACAAAATAAGGATGTCACCCCCACCCATATCGCTTCCAGCCAACATTAGTCGCCTTTTACAGTCTTTCAGCTAGTCACCAATTTGGTAGGAGGATAGCAATTGACTTCTCACAAAGATCTTGCGCAAAAATATAAATGCCACACCCATCCCGCCCCAGCCCCCCCTCACCACATTTTTTATACCCTGAACCCATAAAATGGGAAAAAGCGAATAATGGATTTGTGCAAAAGGAAGCATTTCCGACCCCATAAAGTATATATATTCTTGACCAGCATCAACAGCCGAAGCGATATAGCCATGTCCGTCTGTATGAATGCGTCGATTTCAGAGACTGCTAAAGCTAGAGACTTCAAATTTTGAACATAAGTTCTCCTTTACAATAAGAATACAAGATTGTTTTAAATTATCAGTGTGTGCTTTCCAAAAAAGTTGTTGTTGTAAAATGAGTATTTCACAAAATCTGAAATTTTTTTTGTTAAAATATGAGAGCTTCACAAAATCGTTTATCGCTCATGAACTAATGCATCGATTTTTCCCAAATTAATTTAATTTTAAAGCCAAGGCTTCAAACTTTATTTTAAATTATATATATATATATATATATATATATATATATATATACTGATAGAAAAAATAAAGTATTCCGTACTTAAAACCCAACAATTCGAACTTGATTTCTCACTAAGTACGGAATTACAGTAACCGAGAATGTCGTACTTGATTCAAGTATGGTTTCTTAAGTTCGTTTGTTCTTGATGTAAGTTCTCTTCAAACTTGAATTTAGTTCTTAAAATCTTGATTCAAGTACTGATTGAACTCGATTTAAGCTTTTGAGTTCTTAAAACGTAAGTTCATAAAAAAAGTATTTTTATTCTTTCTCCAAGAATTTGTGTAGTTGATCCAAGTGTGACAATACTTGATCAAAGTTTGCTGCATTTTATTAATTCCTGAAGTTCTAAGATATATACAAAGCGCAGCTACGACATTTTATAGCTGCCAATCATGTCATAACTATGCTAGAAATGAAGGAAATTAGTTACAACCATTGAAAAATTGTTTGGTTTATGCTTACCCCCCAGGATATGAACCTTAGATCTCTTGTAACGGCGTCGAGTGCCTTAGCTGGTGAGCCAATTCAAAACACATTTTCACTGCAGTTAATGTTCATGTTACGTGAACTTGATTTAGATCAGCTTTTATGAAACTTGTTAGCTAATAACAGATTTTTAACAAAATTATAACAAAAGTTACTTGTCCAATATAAAAAATTTTTAACAGCAAAAAAAAAATATTTTATAAAAATCCCCTGGGGGGCTTGTACTTAAATCAAGAATTTCGTACTCGATTTCAGTATTCCTTTAATTATACTTGATTCAAGTTCACTTTTTCTTATTTTAAGAATTTTTGTACTTGAATTAAGTATTTTTACACTCATTTCAAGTATTCCATTCTTGATTTAAGTATTTGTGTATTCATTTCATGTATTCCATTCTTAAATCAAGAACGAAATACTTGAATCGAAAATACTTAATTCATGTTCATTCGTACTTAATTTTAGCACGGCTTTTTTCTATCAGTGTAGCTTCTAAATGTTGAAATTTCATCAAGATATTCGGGCATAATTAAATTTTCATACATAAATTCTGCCGTGCAAGGGGTGTAAATGAACAAGCTCAGCTTAAGCGTCAGTTCGAAACAAAAATTACATCGCAATAAAATATGTTTACCCAAATTTTATAAATTCAGAAATGCGTGTAAGTTTTCAAAAACATGTTTTATTCTTTTTGTTGCACATTTAATTATGGTTTTGCACCAATACAATTCATATGCCCGTGCAAAAATATCATAAAAACTATCGGGAACTAAACTATCGATAATTCGTCTTCACGGCGGCAGCCCAGATTTTCGCAACTTGTGAACAGTAACAAAGTTATTGCATTGAATAAAAAAAACAAAAATACAAAATGTATTAGATTTAATCATGCAAGAATTTTGATTTAATAAATTATATAATAAATATATATCAAGTCGATGTTTGTATTATTTTTATCAGAGATTTTAGCCAGTGTTGCAGTAAAAAGCAAAATATTAGCCAAATGACAACAAACACAATTAAAATAAAACATCTATGTGGTTGTTGCTATTGGGCTACCGCTTCATAATTTTTGTTGCACAAGGACAGACGTATTCTACGGTTAACCTATGCGCTCGTGTGATCTAACACATGCTCCACTTTTTTTTATCGGTTTTTTTTGCTTGTATCGAGTATACCGCAGTCGGTTGCGTCCGACTGCAACGTGTCTACTTGTTTAAAGCCTGAACCTTTTAAATGAAAATATAGTTCAATTATTTAATGATAACGAATGTGACAAGCAAAAGGAATTTATATGTATTCTTGAACAGCAAACAACAGCCGCGTGGATTTGGTCATTTCCGTTTTTTCTTCGCCTTCCATACTCGAGTTTAGAACGCTAAGGGTTTACAATATGTATAATTTTCTTACTTGTGATTCTCTGACGCCGCAAGTAAAGTGAATATTTGTTTTGCGTATGTCCGTCCGTTGGTTTGTCCTACTGCATGAACGCAACTATTTTCCACCTTCAAAGGGCTGATCTAAGAAATAAAATCAATATACAGTACTCGCTTGATCAACTTTATTTTGTGTTGGCCACGACATCTATTTCAAAAAAGAGGTGCCTTTGAAAGCTCTTAATTCAAAGTAAGTCAAATTTATCTGTTTTCAAGAAAAGGATTTTATTTTCTTTAATTTATTATTTGAAAAATTTCAAAACTGTGGTCTGTAATTTGTACGATTTTTTCAGAAAGATGCTTTAAGTAATGTTATATTTTTTAAGTTGCGTTAATAGTCCTCTACATTGCTAAGATTTCGGGTGTTGCAATTATCAAGATATTGGTTGCGTTCAGCGAGGTCGTTCTGAAACTGAGATAAAGCAAAAAGTCCGCTTTTGTCGTAGAGGACATACTATTAAAGCCGGAAACCTAGAGAAGACACTATTTTTAAACACACAAAAAACTTAGGGATATATATTCGATTCTAAAACCAAACATAGCAATTTAGTGTGAATAAGTTTTGATCTTTTCTTATCTCATAGTGATTTAAGCAAGTGTCAAAAGAAGGCAAGACCCCACATACTGCTTCTATTTAGCATATCTTCATCAGCAACAACATTCGAGTCAATATAGACACGTACGATTGCGTGTCTGTCCGTATGTAGGAACGAGTCGATTTAAGAGACTGTCAATGAGCTGAAGACATTAGGTTTTGAATATAAGAGTATTAATAGGTGGATCCACATTGTTCTTCATGATCGATAACTCTTTTCGTTTCCTACGCACACACAATACCGATAACATAAAATTTTTGAATTTTGATAATGTAGGTCGTACTGAAATTAAACACAAAATTACTTATTTAAGCATCAAAGGTTCATTAAATCAAAGAATGGCATCCGTGTTTTTATTGTCTCGCATTAATAATTGGGGGTATTCACTTGTCCTTGTAAAACTCTGAAGAGTAAATTTGGCACACACGATTCAATGAGCGACCCTTTGTGTTTGAAAGTTGTAATTGTTCTGTTAAAAAAGCTGTTTTGACACGCTATTATTTGGGTTCCAAAACCTTGTTCGTGTTAATTAACTTAGTATAAACAAAATTTAAATGACTTGAGTGAGCGACAAGGTTTAATTAAGCGATATATAGACCTTGCCCTGAACGAAATCGAATGTTTTAATGGTAGGTGTACAACTTAAGCCCAAATGAAGAAACATGAATAATTACAACCATTTTGGCTATGAACCATGATGCAATCGCTGTAGTCATGGACGGTCTCATGGAGGACCGCAATTGCATTCTGTCAGCGAGAAACCGAGTTTTCTGTGCCCAAAACAGTAAGCTGGCGAAGCAATGTGCTGCCTACTTATAATGATGGTGGTGAAGCAGATGCAATCCTAATAGTTCTGAGAAGCTCATCACCTGAACAGAACGCGATAGGTAACTTAATGTTTGATTTTAAAATGTGCACAAATATATTTCTGATAACAGATTTTGTATTTTTGTATATTAGTTCTAGTTCTAAGATTTGATTGTCGCCAGTGTCGTTGGCATTATTGTACCCACTGAATTTAAGTGTCGTGTACAACTACTTCAACATTTTCAGCTCAGACACTTAAAAAGAGTTGATTGAAATAATTAAATTTGTTTTAATTGGGGATTTACTTACTCTTTTTCCTTGTCGGTTTTGTCTGGATCATTGGGATACGTGGCAACAGTACTTCTTCACTAGTCTTTTCCAGTCAAAATTGTTGATTTGATTATATTGTTCATAATTTTTTTGACTGATGGTATGGTTCGGTAGCAAAATCGTGGTATACTTATGTTTCGAAAAGTCATGGGAGCGCCAATTTACAACGTCAGAACGTCCGGTGGCGGGCCTGGAATATCTTCATTCGCTTTGGAGGCATAATTTTACAGTTATGGCATGAACAATTCGTTGGAATTTATGGATGTCACTCAGCAATCCGAATCTCACAATCCATCCAATCCAATTGAACCGACCTTTCACGCACGGATTTAAAACTTAATAATGACGGCGAATAAATCTGGTTTCGACAATTTTTTAATTTTATTTTAGTTGCACTCACATTTAATTGGCAAGATTGAATGTAAAAATTTCTATATGTTCGGAACATTCTGCACCCTACACCCTTCAAGCTAGAGACTTGAAACTTTGCAAATATCTTTATCTACGGCCGCAAATCAAAGGGTCAAGTTGGAGGCTCTAAGATAACTGGAAGGCTGGCAAATCGATAAATACGATAACTATAAATCGATCTATTTACTTATTTTAAACATCCTTACAGCTGAACTACAAAATTTGGCGAGAAGATAACTATTAGCGATCCACAAAAACTGCATCAACAATTGTAGAGCCAAGCCAACCCATTCCGCCTCCAGCCCCACCGCATTTTAAAGTCAGAAATATCTACATCTTCCATATATTTTTAGCTAGAGCCACCAATTTTTTTTCAAGAGAGGAAATGAAGAATCCTTAAACACTATGCCTTGCCCAACAATACCAACCGTAGACTCCCTTTCACCACTTTTAACAAACTTTGAGCTAGAGTCATAAAATTTGGTTTGAAGATAGGAATTTACATCCCACAAATTTCTGCAGCAGAAAATTAAATGACACGCTGAATCCGTACCCCTTTGCAATCCGGCCTCTATTTGCCGGTTTTATTACAGGTATCGAGTATGCCGCGGTTGGTTGCACTTTCGGAACGGAAAAAAGATGTCTGCTCTTTAACTCGATTCAGGATCGTAATAATTTTTAATATTAAGGATGCTAAAATTTCCTTTGGTTAGTGATGGCACGATTAATCATATGATTATTATTAGTCGGTTAATTACCTTCAATTAACTTTTTTATTGAATCTGCCTTAAGCAGTATCGATGATAAATCAACGGAGAAAAAAATAAATAATCGGTATACAGCCTTCTCAGTAAAAAGTATATGATTATTGATACAATCAATAAATGGAAGTGCTTACCTTAAGTACTTGAAAAATGTAATAGGTATATCCTAAAATATATATTATTGCCTGAAAATATTGCTTTTTACTAGGAACGTCCGTTCTAGCACAACGATTATGTTCTGAAGCTGGTGCGATCGCAACGGAAAAAATAAATAGATTCAAAACAAAGAATATATCAAAATAACTGTTTTTAAATTCAGTATATGTATAACAATAATCAATAAACATTAATATAATAAATTCTGAAGTTCTTTTCATTAAATTATTTAAAATAAATTTTTATAATCATTTTTATATGTAGGGTTTTATCTACATATTTTTTTTTTATTTAACTTAGGTTTATTTGTTCACAATGTTCTGCTTAGTGTTCTAAATAATACATTGAACATAGTAGTGTTTTACATTCGTTGTCTCTTGATACGACGACGAGCCGACGTTAACTCTTCGCAAAACCTCACTCAACTCTACTCTCGATACCAATCAATCGGCAAATCGGCAAAGGCGGCGATCGCAGTGGCAAGTCTGCTAAGCGATAATTATGTTCTACGCTCTGTCTAACAGCTGACTGACCAGGGCTACACTAACACAACTTCCCATTCCCACATATATTACTTTTTATATGATTTCATTGATATAAAAATGCATTAAAATAGATAAAAATCACTTCATAAATTTTGTTGCATTATTTAAAAAATAGACAGTTACTAAAAACTCCCAAAAAACTCTATCAAAAACTTTGGAGCCATGCTCACCCATTCCGCACCCAGCCGTCCCCCTCCCCCCCTTCCACCAAACCCACAATTTAAAAACAAAAGTGCCTATGTCTTCAATGGATTTTAGCTAGAGCCACCAAGTTTAGGGCCATGATAGGTATTAACGACCTTCAAACAAATTCATAAAAACCATAGATGCCATGCCCATCCATACTGCTCTTACCGTCACCAATCACCCTAACATTTCGCTTTAAACGGAAATGCGTGTGTTTTCCATAGTGTTTGAGCTAGAGTCATCATATTAGGTAGGAAGATAACTACTAACGACTCCAATAAGCTACACCTAAGCTTTGAAGCCTTGCCCCCCCATTCCCGAGCCCCACCCGGCATTTTGAAATCAGAATTACCTATATCTTTTACAGTTTTTGAGCTAGAAACAACAAATACCGCCCTTAGCACTCCTTAGCACCCCTTCCACCATACTCTACTAACTTTGAGTTAGAGTCACCAAATTTGGTAGGAAAATAGCAACTGACATTTCACAAAAATCTGCAGCAATCCTTTGGCGGCCACCCACACACTTACCACCCCTAGCCACCCTTCCACCATATTTTACTTACTTTAAGCTAGATTCACCAAATTTGGTAGGAGGATAGAAATTGACGACCCCCAAAGATGTGCAGCAGAAATTTTGTTGCCAACCCCACCCATACAACCACCAGCCCCCTTCCGTAATATTTTACTAATTTTGAGCTAGTCACCGAATTTAGTAAGAGAATAGCAGTTGACACAATACAAAGATCTGCAACAAATATTTTGACGCCACGCCCCCAAACCGCCCCAGCTCACACCTGTTACAAACTTTAAGCCAGCGTCACCAAACTTGGTAGACGGATCGCAAATAACGCCACCAGGCCCCTTTTCCGTACCTTTAACAAACTTTAAGCTGGAGTAACCGAATTTAAATGGAATATAGCTTTTTGGCATCCCCATCTGCTTCAGACAATTTTTCTGGAAGCGTACACCCCTACCGCATCCGCACCCCATTGCAATCAGGTCTCCTTGCGTCCGACTGAAACGTTTCTACTTGTTTCAGTTGCTGGTCATTTAACTATTTCATATTATCAGTTTTATGACACTAGCCAACAATTTTCCCAACTCAACTTCCATACAGTTAGGCAAAGATGCACACAAATTCCGAAAGTGTATTCAGTAGTTCAGTAGTGCATTTGTCGATGTCGTTTGCCGCCGACACAAACAAATTAAAACAAGTAGAATCGTTGCAGTCGGACGCACCCGACTGCGGTATACTCGATACTAGTAGTAAAACAGATTAAAAGAGAGCTGATTGCAATGCAAGTTAAAAGAATATGGTGGATGGTAGGCTGGGGTGGTATGTGGGGGGGGGGGGGGGAGCGGGTGGCATCGAAAATTAAGCTGAAGATCTGTGTATGATGCCAATTGCTATCCTCATACCAAATTTGGTGACTCTAGCTCAAAGTTAGTAGAATATGGTGGAAGGGTGGCTGGGGCTGGTATTGGAGGGGGGGGGGGGGGCATGGCGTCCAAAGTTTTGCTGCAGATCTATTTATGATGTTAATTGTTATCCTCATACCGAATTTAGTGACTCTAGCTCAAAGTTAGTAGAATATGGTGGAAGGGTTGCTGGGGGCTGGCATTGGTGGCGGGGGGGGGCGTGGCGTCCAAAGTTTTGCTGCAGATCTATTTATGATGTTAATTGTTATCCTCATACCGAATTTAGTGACTCTAGCTCAAAGTTAGTAGAATATAGTGGAAGGGGGGCTGGGGGCTGGCATTAGGGGGGGCGTGGCGTCCAAAGTTTTGCTGCAGATCTATTTATGATGTTAATTATTATCCTCATACCAAATTTGGTGACTCTAGCTCAAAGTTAGTAGAATATGGTGGAAGGGGGGCTGGGGGCGGTACGGGTGGGTGTCGCCATACACATTTTTTGGGTTTCTTCATCACTTATCTTGGGACCAAATTTGCTGGCTCTAGCTCAAAAAATGTGGAAAATATAGTCGTTTTTGATTTCAAATTGCAGGGGGCTGGGCAGTAAAGATGGGCTTGGCATCCAAAGTTTTTATGAATTTGGTTGAGGATCGTCAACACCTATCTTGGCGCTAAATTTAATGGCTCTAGCTCAAAAACTGTAGAAGATATGGTCGTTTTTAGTGTTAAACTGGGGGGGGGGGTCTGGGGGCGGAATGGGTGGGCGTGGCTCCATAATTTTTGATGCAGTTTTTTGGGGATTGATAGAAGCTATTTTCTCCCCAAATTTGGTAGTTCTAGCTGTAAGGGCTTGCGAAATAGCTGGATCTATCGATTTTTCGTTATCGAGTTTATCGATTTGCCAGCCCCCTAGTTATCGTAGAACTCCAATCTTTACACTTTAATTTACTATGCCATAGATAAAGACATTTGCAAAGTTTCAAGTCTCTAGCTTGAAGGGTGTGGAAAAAAGTTGCGTTCATACAGACGGACGGACGGACAGACACCATGACGGACATTGCACAAACCCAATATACTCTTTACCTTCGGTATCGAGTATATATATCAAAAATAACAAAAACTTCGGCAAGCGGGACCAGCATGAAATACATGTATCAAACTTACTTGCATACAAATTGTGACAAACATTTACCGTTTTTGGTTTTCGTACGATAGACGACAAGCGCAAGGGCAAGTGAAACAAAATCGTCTGCAACAAGCGATTCGCTTTCGCGCTCGCTCATACTGACTGAAGCGAAGGCAAAACCAAGAGAAGTTCCCAAGTGCGGAAACATGGGACGCGAAAGCTCAAAAGCCTCTTTTTAGCAATTGCACAGTCTATAATATTAGAATGTCTGTGACGGAAGCGTTAGTGAAACAAAAATCTGCTCTCGCGGTTGCTCACACTTGTGCAAAGCATAGAGGCGCCTACCTTCGGCACCTTGAGGAGCGCTTTTACTGACAATTCCACGATCTGTTATGTTTAATATCTAGCTCTAGCGCAATGTTTATAAGCTAAGGGGAAAGGATGGCTGCGGAAGGTAATGGTGGGAGTGGCATCCAAATTTTTTGGGAGTTATTATCTTCTATCCTGGCACAAAATTTGGTGGCTCTAGCTCAAAAACTGTGGAGGAAATAGGCGTTTCTGTTTTTGGTGGCGGAATGGGTGGGCGGGTTTCCAAAACTTTGAACAGTTTTTTTGGGGTCGTTAACAGTTATCTTCCTATCAAATTTGTTGACTCTAGCTCAAACACAATGGAAGAAACAAGCTTTCTCCTTTTTAGCGATGCGTTGGGGGCGGCTAGGGCACTTTGGATGGGCGTGGCATCCAAAGTTTTTATGAATTTGTTTTGGGGTCGATATTACCTATCTTTTCATCAAATTTGGCGGCTTTAGCTCAAAAACTTAATAAGATATAGTAATTGCTGTTGCGGTGGCTGGGGGCGGAATGGGTGGGTGGGGCTCCAAAACTTATGTGCAGATTTTGGGGGTGTTCACCAGTTTATTACCAAATTTGGTAAGTGTAGCTCAAATACTGTTGAAGATACACGCATTACCGTTTTAAGCGAAGCGTTGGGGCGGTTGGCGGCGGCTAGGCCAGCTTGGATGGGCATTGCATTTGGTTGGGGGTCGTGAATCCATATCTTGGCACCAAATTTTGGTGGTGAAGATAAAGGCGTTTTTAGTTTTTAGCTGTGTGAGGGTTGGGGGCGGAATGGGCCGGCGTGGCTCCAAAATTTTTGATGCAGTTTTTTGAGGGCTGTTAGTAGCTATTTTCTCCCTAAATTTGGTAGTTCTTGCTGTAAGGGCGTGCGAAATAAGAAGATTTACCGATTTTGAGTAATAAAAGTATAACATGATTAAAAAATATTAGAAAATTGAAGGAAATCTAAATTCAGTAAACTATTCTTTTCTTTTTTGTGCTAATATATTCATAGCAATCAAACAGGTACAAACAGATATTAACACGTGTTTATGAACACTCATTGCATTTTTTAATAATACTTAAATTAAATAACAAAAAAAAAAACATTGAGTTCGTCAAATTATATAATTTTTACAAGAGATTTTCATTAAGAATCTGTTAAATTAAGGACCTGTAAAAAATACATAAATACAGTTTTTTGGAAAGATGCCACATAGTGCAGCAGCACTCAATAAGCGTTTAAACTTGTGTGTGTTCATTAAAGAAGCAACAGAGAATTTCCGCACTTCATTTCTCTTGTCGCTACAACTTTTGCCTTAATCGGCTTGATGCATTCCAAATAAGAAGGGTAGTATAAACTTCATATGAACTTTGTGCAATTGAATAGCAAAAGTAGCTGTTAGTGTTGCCAAACTTTGCAATGATTGGACAGTAATGTCTCGATACTTTGCATCGACTATTGAGTGAAAAGTACAAAGTTGCGCATTAAATATACAGTGGGTAAAACCTTAAGCAAAAACAAAATGCTACAATATAACTAAAAATTTAATCCAACTAAAATTTGAACGGCGTTCAAATAAATATTTTGTGCTAATGCAATATTGAACATGTCTGGGAAAAGGATCGATACTAAAAATACTCAAAATTGAGCAAAACGTGCGCTCCCTTATGAAGTTGTGTTTGTTTTGCATAAAACTTACATAATAACAACAAAGTTTTACGTAAGTAATGCTTTAGATTATTGTGCTTTAGGAAATGTGGTACATCTCGAATACAATAATGAAAATGTTTTAATTTGAGCTTGGTTAGAATGTCTAACATTGCCTAAAGTTGGGTAGGAAACTACGAAAAACATCAGCTGCACATGCAATAAATCGAAATTTAAGCTCTTTTGCACTTCCAATCAACTTGCGAACATCATGTTCGTCATTAAATAATATAAAAACAACAACAATAATGCAACACGAAAACGAAAACAATTGCCATTCAATTACTTCGTAAACACCTTTTATTGACATATTTTCTCAAGGAGTAAGTAATATAAGCCGTTCTGCTCTTCTCAAATTGGAGATATTTGCTTTGCACATACATCAACATCACAGGAACTAAATTCGTTATCATTACCATTTACATTTCACATAATACAAACATCAATAAAATCATTCACTTTTATTTGTTGCCATTAACTGATGTTGGTTGCTCAAGGCACCGAAGGTAAAGAGTATATTGGGTTTGTGCAATGTCCGTCATGGTGTCTGTCCGTGCGACCGTCTGTCCGCCCGCATGTTCGCAACTTTTTCCACACCCTTCAATTTAGAGACTTCAAACCTTGCAAATCTCTTTATCTATGGCATAGTAAATTAAAGTGTCAAGATTGGAGTTCTACGATAACTAGGGGGCTGGAAAATCGATAAACTCGATAACGCAAAATCGATAGATCCAGCTATTTCGCAAGCCCTTACAGCAAGAACTACCAAATTTGGGGAGAAAATAGCTATTAACAATTTCCAAAAAACTGCATCAAAAAATTTAGTAACGACCCCCAAAATCTGCATCAATGTTTTGGAGCCCACCCACCCATTCCTCCCCCAGCCCAATCGCAGTTTAAAAACAGAAATGCTCATATCTTCTACAGTTTTTGAGCTAGAGCCACTAAATTTTGTGGCAAGATAGGTGATTACAACCCCCAAAAAATGCATAAAAACTTTGGATGCCGCGGCAATCCATTATGCCAAAGCTGCCCCAAACCACCCCAATGCTTCACAAAAAACGGGACTGCGTGTATTTTCCAAAGCGTTAAAGCTAGAGTCACTAAATTTAGTGCCAAGATTGGTGATGAAGAAACCTAAAAAATTTAAATGGCGCTACCCACCCATACCCAGACAGTCTTTGAGGTAGCGTACACCCCCGCCGTATTCACACCCCATTGCAATCAGCTCTCTTTTAATCTGTTTTACTACTGGTATCGAGTATACCGCAGTCGGGTGCGTCCGACTGCAACGTTTCTACTTGTTTTTCGTGTAATTTTGTGCTTTAGGTGCTAAATCAAAACAAACAGCTGTTCATTGTGACTAGAATAAAGGTCCAGTTACCCGAACGTGAATTAAATTGAACTTGAACTTAGAAAACACCTGATCAGTTAAAATAAACGTAAAACACTGTTTGCTGGGTACCCAAAACTCGAACTGCATTGACAACCAAGAAAACATAATTTTTAATTCCAGTTCATATTCCAGTTTAAATAAGTTCCAATAACTTTGAACAGCTTATTTAAAATGGACGAGCATAAACTTATTTGATTTGTGCAGGTAATACAGGTATACAATAATGCTAGCTAATAATTTAAAGGTCCGGCAAAGAAAAGGGCAGCTTGAATATCAATTGCCGTGTAAAAGGGAAAGCACCGTAGGTGTTGTTGTTTTTCTTTTTTAATTAGAATACTTAATTCGGCAGGTTAGGGGTGCAATTTAAAGTAAACATTTTTGCGAACACTTTCGCCGCGTTCATTTTGATATTTTTTATACTTTATACATAACCAAATGGAATCTCATTTATATAGGAAAGAATTGAATTATTTAGCTTACGAACAGTATATAAAGTATAATACTGCTACATATAAAGATTTTGAATCCATAAGTAAATAAAGTTTTAAGCGCAATACATTTTTCATCATTTTTCATATGCGTTTTTTATGTGCGCATGTATTAGCAATAAGTGCGAGCGGGCGCGATAGTGATAGCTAATGCGTATAGACTGTGGGTCTAGTGCTGTTACAGTTGCCCCTGGGCTAGGGGTGTTGATATTTTCAAAAATATCAATATCGATATTATTTCGATACTAAAAAAATATTATTTTTAATGATATATGTTCAGAAAAAAATATCGATATTATCGATGATATTTTTATCTAGGTACAATTTAAAAATAGTTGTGCCGCAAAAACTTTGTTTCATACTACGCCGGGGTGCTTTTATTCAAAATAAAAAGTAGTTTATTTTCAACAAATTTTATGCTTAAAGTTACATTTTACATGTTTAAATTAGATGTCACTACCATAACTCCGAGCTGTAAGATTTTAAAAAAACTCGCTGCTTTATATGTTCGTCAGTCATTTTACTGCGAGAGTCGCACACCACAACTTTAATGGCAGATGCCATCCGTTCCGAAGCAACAGAACTCCCCGGAGCAATTAAATATTTTATTGCTAGCTTCGACAAGTTTGGCATATTTTCACTTTGGCTGAACCAATACTTAATAGGATCCTTTCCCCGTTCTATTGGCTGTGTACTTAAATATAGCTTAATTTCTTTATTGGATTGTGATTCTGGCTCGATATGCGACGCTAAAACCACTTCATGTTCGCTCCAAAGCGACTCTGTATCACTTGCGGGAACTACCAATCCAGTGGTAGGTTGTTGGAGCTTTAAAAATACGTTTTTTATATATTAATACATTTGGTATAACAGATTTTGTCACTGCTTACCTGGCTTTCATTGCTCAACATCTCAAATGTTATGTCATGCACAGCCTCAGCAACGACCATAGGTGAGCCAAAATGCATTTTTTTGAATCGAGGGTCGAGTAATGTTGATTTTGCGAGATACTTTGATTGCTCAAGCGGATCTAATCGATTTCTGGCACTTGATATAATGATTTCTTTAGCTAGCTCGCCCTGCTTTGTGTTGATCTCAATTCTGTCCAGCCGTTTTTTGATCAAAGATGCTAGCGGGATTGTCAGGCTCACCGTGACATACGTTTCGCCACTAATATTTTCGGTGGCCTCTTTAAATGGCATTAGCAAATTTGTCATATCCCTTGTTGTATTTAGTTCGTGTGCTGTTAATATTTCGGGGCAGCACTTTGACTTCTCAGATCTTTTAAGAAGCACGGCTGAAACCACGGTTGCCAACTTACAATAGGAGTTCATCATGTCAAGGCACGAGTTCCAGCGCGTGTCTACATTTTGAACGAGAGTATTCACCAGACCCTCAGCTGTACCATTTGCGATCTGCATATCACGCAAATCATCCATCGCACTTGGGCTTCTTTTGAAATATGTTACTATATGTTTTATTCTATCCACAATATGGCAAAAACCTTCAACTTTTTTTAGGGCATCATCCACTATTAGATTTATAGTGTGCGCCATGCAACTTATGTGGCGATTGCTCCCAACAAAAATGCGTGAAGCCGCTAGCATATTTGCTGCATTATCAGTTGTAACGCTGTTCCACTTAGTTTTTGCGATATTGAAATTAGAAGCAGCATTAATAAGCATGTTGCTTATAAGATCAGCTGTGTGTGACTATAAATAAACAATTGCATCAAAAAGTTACTGAGATTAACATATAATTTGAAATGATTTTAACTCTTACCTGAGTAATGCGTGCTGCTTCTAAGCTAATCGAGCAAAGCTTGTAGTTGTGAATGTAGTGTGCTGTGACCGTTAAAAATGATCTTGTAGAATTTGTCACAGTCACAATATCGCATGTAAATGAAACATGTTCTACATTTTCAAATGACAATTTGACATTTTCTTTTGCCACCTCGTATTTGTTCGCAATCATTGAAGTAACCTTAAAACAAAAATTTTATTGCTTGTTGGCCAAATAAGTATGAATATTAGAGGTTGTTCTTACTTTTGAGCGACTAGGTAGCTTATACCTAGGAACGCAGGTTGCCATTAATTTTGTCAAACCCTCTTTTTCGACACAACGAACGGGCATGTTGTCCTTGCATATCATAAACACAATATCATCCGTTATAGCACGGGCTTTTGATCCACCATCTGGTTATTCAAAAAATTAATATTTATGATGTATAATATTAAGATATGTATGTATACACCAGACTTGCCTTTAAAGGATTCAGCACTTTCAACACATTGTTGTAATGTCGGCTGTGATGTCGCCATTTCAATCTCAGGGATACATGGACCCTATAACATAAATAAAATAAAGTGTTAAATGGTTTTTAAAGATAGTGAGTTTGTATGTATGTATGTGTATTCTCACAGCTTTGCGCTTTCTTGCAGGCTCTACATTGCACTTTAAATATGCATCATAGTGCTTGTTTTTCAAATGCGTTTTCAGATTTGTTGTGTTTCCACTGGTCTTTACAACTTTATTGCAAAGTTTGCAGTTTGCTGAAGTTTCATCTAATTTATTGAAATAGGTTTTTGGCTCCATGGTGAAATAAAAACGTTTGACGCGGGAATAAAAAGCAACGGTAAAATATATTGCTTAATTATATCGCCGAAAAATATCGATTTTGATAATATCATAGTGCAAAAATATCGCTTCAAAATATATTATCAAAGAAATATATCATCGATATTTCGATATATCGATATATATTCAACAAGCCTAACTGACACCCAATGTGCCAGTTCGGGAATGGGTTTTATATAATTTTTCGAAGCCCCTGTGTCTATCAAAAGTCTGATAACTCGCCCTGCAACCGTTCGTCTTATAAACGGAAGCAGGGAGCTTCCGCTAAAAAATTACAACTTTCGGACAAATCGTCTTCGACTTTTGTCATTTCATGCTGCGACCGTGACTCGTAGTCATCGCTACTCTCATCTTGTGGAAGATGATTTAGGCTCTGTTGGGTCCTCATAGATTGATCCCCATAACCTTGGTTGTTTCTATAGCCTTGGGTAGTTTGCCTAGTGCGTGAGGATGGATCTACCTCCATCGGCTCGGGCCCCCGCCCTTGGGACTTTTGGTTGTTATAGCGCTGTTTCGTACTATTTGGTTTTTGTTGGTCATCTTTGTCTCTTTGATTTTTCTGATAGTAAGGATTCCTGTTTTGAGAACTATCCTCTTTTCCATGTTGGGCGTTCTGACGCCAGTTTACAGACTTTTGTGAATTTTGTTTTTGGGGTTTCTCCTCAAGGTGTTTTGCAAAATTTGCTGCAAAGATGCCTCTTTCGTTGCTTGATTCGGCCTCTTGGGCTAAAGCTAAGGCTGACGGGAGGTCTGTGGGTTGTGCCGGGAACACTGCCCACTTCAGTGACTTTTTCAGCCCTGATACGAAAACATGAAGTGCAACTTTTCATTTAATACTGCCGCTGCAGCGGGATCATGTGTCATTAATGTTTTATTTGTTAATAAGGTGAGTTTTCTCTCGACCTCATCAAAATATTGTAGCAGTGGCAGGCTGCCCTGCTGAAGCGTTTTAAGCTGCTGTTGAATTACATGTACCGGTTTCTTGTCGGCGTATGTGAAATCTAGCCTAGCAATAATAGCTTTAAAATTCAACACTGTGTTGAATGAGGCCAGCACAGCATCTGCTGGTCCTCTTACTTTATTTCTGATTATAGCAACTGCTTGATAATGTCTTGAACTGCCGTTGTATGGCTCGAACATTTTGTAGGCAGCGGAAGCGGCTTGCCTCCATGAAACAAAGTTCTCTAATTTCCCGTCAAACTCGGGGACGGACTTTATGATATCCAGGGGTTCGTCGCAACGGACCCCTGGATCGATTTCTATTTCGTGGAAAACTTCTATCTGCGGTGCAGAGACTCTAGTTTTATTAAGCTGGTCTGTCAGGGAGGCTATCTTTTGTTCAAATAATTTAGCTTGTTGGTCAAGGGCTGCTTGAACCTTTCCCTCTAAAAGTGCAATTTGATCTGCATTCATTTTTCTTGTTTCTTCTAAAGGCCGCTGTTCTAGATACGAAGTTATCAATTCGTCGCCACTTCTGTCGTCCGCTTTGGTTTGGTACGACATAAAAAAATACTGTTTCTGAATAAATTTTAACTCTGACTTATCAAAGGTTTCTTACACTTTATTGCAACAGGCAAAATCTTGTTTAACTTTATTTCGAATATAATAACATCTCACATTAAACAGCTCTTATAATTTTATTATATTTATTTGAATTGTAAGCAAATGAACATCACACTTACATTTTGAAATATGCGCTTAAATCAGATGGTGTGGTGGCTTTGCGATACGCTATTTTCCAGTTAAATATTGCCAGTCGCTCGTAGCTGTTGTTGTTGTTGTTGTTGCTGTAACTCGCTCAGCTCTCTTGGCTGGGGTTTTATTTATTATTTTTTTTTTGGTGTGTGTGTTTTTTTCTTTATTATATTTTTTCAGTACTTTGTTATTTAATTCAATTTTTTTGGCACAAAATTGCTTCTTTTGACGTTGTGAGTTTATTCACTATTGTTTTGTTATAACGTTTAATTTATTGTTGTATGTTTTTGCTTTATTTGTTGAAGTTTAAGTCACAAAATTTTATTGACACCGTGAGTTTATTCACTATTGTTTTTGTTTATTGTTTGATATCGCAATTTTTCTGCGTCTCGTTTTAATTGTTGTTGTTGAGTGTTTTATTCACTGTTGTTTTGTTATATCACTCACTTTACTTCGCGTTTGCTTAGATTTTTTCTGTGTTTTTTGTTTTTATTGTTGTTTTTGAGTGTTTTATTCACTGTTGTTTTTTTATATCACTCACTTTACTTCGCTTTGATTTTTCTGTGTTTTTTTTGTTGTTTTAATTGTTGTTTTATTACACCGCGGCTCTTAACGTTTGCTTAAGGAGTTCTTACGGTTAGCGATTGAACGATTCCTTGTAAAACAATTGGGTTTTTTCGGTTGGGCGCCAATTAAAAGAAGTCACTTTATTAATTAATTAAAGGATTATCTTTATTAACTCTTTATTTATTAGTTAAAGGATTATTACGATTTGTTTTTATTAATACGTTCGTTTGAACGATAAGAGAACAAATTTAAAACTAAAGCTAAGTCAAACTGCAGCGCACCATGAAGCCACCGCTGTCGGCCGGAATGTCAGCAGAATGCTGAGTTGACGTCTCCAGCGGGCGATCAGGCTGCTTGCGCGTTTGCGGCACTGGTTTCAACTGCAACTCCGTCGCGACGGCATCCGGCGCAACGACGTTGTCAGCAAACTCAAGCTTGCGCGTGTTAACTTGTACACTAAAATGTAAATAACATCAAATCAAGTAAATTCAAACTACATACTTAAAAAAAATTTAGTTTTATAATCCAAATATTTCTTATTAAATAGTTACTACGTGAAAGGTGATTTTTAAAAGAACTAAATATGGTAACACTCTTCATAATCAATTGAAATTCAGATTCGCATGCTTGGTTTTAAGGTATCCGAGATGCTTAAATATGAAATATCATATAAAAAGTTAGTATGCATAAATTTAAATTGGAAATGAATAAATTTTGAATAGAAGTAATTCTTATTTTAATATGAGCACATTTTAAGTTAAGTATATTCGTATATGATTCTTTATCATTAAAAAAAAAATGTTGGATTACCCATAAATTTGATAATTAATACCGCGTTTTTTGTCTGAGTGAAAACATTGATATTTTTCAGAAACAATGGCGAGTACCACTAATAATGGCTTTGCCGATATGACGACAATCGCTGAAATAGATGAAAATGGAATCAACAGTAATTTAAAGCTTCGATATGAAAAAGATATAATATATGCATCCTTTCCGACCATCGTAATATTTAATTAAAATAACATATTAAATTTTTTGTTTGATTTGCATCTCAAAATCGATAAATCCACCCTCTTCGGACATCCTTACAGCTGGGACTATAAATATGGTAAGTAGATACAAGCAACCCTCAAAAAGCTGCATCAAAAATTTGGAACCATGCCCGCCTCTATTTAAACCCAGAAACGCCTATATCTTCCACAGTCCTTAAGCTTGAGCCACCAAACTTGGTGCCAAGAAAAGTGATGATGACCCCAAAAAAAAAAGCCAGTATTTTCGCGCCGGCTCTATTCCCACACCTTTACAAACCTTGAGCTAGAGTCATCAAATTCGTTAGGAAGATAGCAATTGATATACCTCAACGACATGCAGCAAAAACTTGGATGCCACGCCATACCGCCCGGGCCCCCTTCCCCAAACTGTTACAAACTTTGAGCTGGAATATTAAAATTTGTAAATAATAAAATTTGTAATAATTTGTAAATGCCGCATCCGTACTCCTATGTTATCAAGCCTCTTGTACTGGTTTTTAATACAGGTAACGACTATGCAGCATAGTTGCGTTCGACTACGTTTCTACTTGTCTTTCAGCGACAGGAAGCAAGGGCGGGCGTGCTATCAAAATCATTGCTGATCTAAGAAAAACGCTTCCAGCTATCTTACTAGCTCACTTAAGAGTGGCCCACCATAAGCCTTTTGTACAACAGTAATTGTTAGCGACGTTTTCTTCAATCTCCGACCTTCGCTGTTTAGTTCAATGTTGCGACAGCCGGTGTCAGTGCAGTGTGTTGTTAAAATCAAGGTCAACACATATTTTGCTAGCAGAAAGTTGAGTCAACTTAGCAATTTAATTAAGAGAGATATATCAAAAAGACAGATATTTGGATATCCATCCAGCAAAGATCTGCAGAGTATAAAAACGGCTAATTATTTTTTCACTTACTGTCATCAATTTTCACGTCATCTTAGATTTCAACACAACAATCTTGTTGCCAAGCCCACCCGAGATCACTATCGCAGAGTTCAATAGATAAAGCCTTGAAATTCTGTGGCAATTTAGCTTATGACGTCCTCCAAAGATCTACATATTTAACAGTTTTTGAGCGTAACTGTCATTCCTGCCTCCTCCATAAAATATTAATTCATATTTGGAGGTATAAAATTATTTTCAAAATTCTTGTTTGAGTTTTAATTTATAAGAAAAATAGAGCATGAACAAATAAAGTGTATATCCCAAACAAAATTACAACATCATATCCGGAATAGGCGAAAGTCACGTGCTATTATGAAGCGTGAAAAACAACGACAATGCTCGCTCTTGATAATTAAGAACTTTCGACTTTTAAGGTGCTACTTCAGTACTGCCGTCAAACTCGTGTTCTTAATACCTTGATACAAACTTGTAGAAAGAGGCCTGATTGCAAAGTCGAATTCTAAGAAGACGGAGTACTGGCGGTGGTATGAGTAGGCGTGGCATTTAAAGTTTTATAGCAAATCTTTGGAGGAAGTTACTAACTAACCTTCTGTCAAACTTTTTGGTTATAACATTACCTTTCAAAGTTAGCGAAACTTGCAATCCTTAAAACTTAGAAGCCTACAATTATATCTCCAAGCGACCAGAGCAGTCATATACTTTGGAACTTATGCTCTTAAATACAACACAAACAATTTTCGATCTTCAAGTGGATGCAAATCTTTTCTCTGAATTTCTTCCAGTGTTGTGTGAGAAGCAATTTAAATTTCAACCGGAAACATAGTTAGGTGGCTAAACTATATAGCCGAGTCAATCAGGATATCTATTCTCAAAGAGGAATCTATATTATTCGTCCGAAAACTACCTGCTTCAATGAACTCATTGAAAGTTGAAACACGGTACAAAAAATTTATTTTTTGAACCAAACAACCAATTTACAAACCTAGACTTAACCACTTAACTGAAAGCCACTGATGCAATCACTTCAGAAAATCTGAAGTAATCATGAGGTTCTTCGTCATGTTGTCTATCCGTCTGTTTGTCTATCGTTCTGTAAGAACGGAATTTTTTTCGATACTTGCAAATACTATTTTCTTTGTCCTTGTTCAACAAATTTGGAAGGAAGATAACTAGTAACGAACTCATATGATCCTCATGACACTTCCACCCATTGAGCCCCAGCCCGACTTCCCACACTTTTTACAAACTTTTTGCAAGACCCTGCATCAAAAACTTGGATGCCACGTCCACCTCAGCCACTTTTCTCAAGCGTCTTGTTCTATCGGATTGTTTTTGATTTGTTACCAAGATAAAAGCCCAGGATGACCACGATCACCACCTAGAAGTAGGTCTAGATCAAAGGTCAAGTAAATTATTCGGCCTCCTTGTTATGGATAACATTATCTTATTATCGTAAAAATCAGTGAGCAAAGGATGAATGGAGAGTGTCAAGTTGGTGCCTGTTTGATGTACATGCACAAATTTTTTAGCCATCAATAAGTAGATAATTGAGAATCAAGTGTGCGCAGTTTTTTAAGAGCCGGTCGCATTGTTATAAAAAACTGCAATAACAACAACACATTATCAGAATTATATGTTAAGACTAGAAAAATAAGGAAAAGTGTTGTAGGGGGAAGTGATCCTCCTTACATTAATATAATTAAACACGCCCATCCTATAGGCTTGACATTTTTAGTGTTTAGCTCTATCCTTTTCTAACACGCGCTCATATTTTTTGTGCGTACGGCTTTACCTTTTGTCTGTGAATATCTGTTTTGATATTGGTCAGTTAATAGAAAAGTTGTTTATCCTGCATAAGCTTTTATAAAGATAATTAGTATACCCTTTTAACAAGCTAATGATAATTTTTTAAATTGGTTTATTTTGTTATTATGGAAATTTTTTTATATAGTTTTTTGCATTATGTTTATTTTTAAATTGATATTGTGTAATACTGGTATTTTATTGTTAAATTAGCTACGATTCTCTTTATTTTCATCGATTAGTATTTTCGTCTTCACTTATACATACGCTTTGCATAAGGGTAACCGGAAAAGAGATCGAGCTCAGTCAAGTGTGGCTAAACCACACTTAACACTTAAACACTTAACACTTAAACACTTAACACTTAAAACTAACATCGGTACTTAAATACTATTTTACAATATATCGATATACCAACATAAAACAGGCGGAATAATATAAATAACATGAATACCATAACATAAATACTTTACAATTGAGCATGTTGTGTTTAAGTATATGCAAAAGCATTAACCAAACATTAAGTTAAAAATCGCATAACATAGCCGGTAGAACGCACAAGTCACACTTCATGCTTTTGATCTTTTTAATAGAGGTGGAGAACTATCGATAGTCGGCGCCATCGATAGTGCTTGACAAAATTTTGGTTTCAACTTTATCATACAAAAACAAGTACACAATATCTTACCTATTTGAAGAAAACGATCCATTAGTGTTAATAGAAATTTGTACCACTTATGCCACAAATGCGCGCAAGTTTCTTCCTTTATTTTCTGTCACAAAATATCGACGACTATCGATGATAGCGATCGACCACTATCGAGAGAGCTCGCCGCTATCGATGGCGAGTCGATAGTGGTCAACAATCGATAGTCCCGATATTGCCATCGATAGTTCTCCACCTCTACTTTTTAAAAGTCTTTATTAAATGAATCTTATAAGCTTTAGTTCAAGTACTCTCTAAATAAATAGCTAAGAAAGCTTTTATGTATTGCACTATTTATAAAGGTTTAATATGTTCGTAATAATCAAGACTTGTATAATGTCTTAAAGAATAAGTTCACGCAAAACCAAGACCGATTTCCGGATATTAAAAAGGTTGACCAATTTTTGTATTATTCAAACCGAACATACTGTTGGTAACGCTGTAGACGCCCAAAAAACTTGGAAATTGTGGGTCCCTATGGGCCTGAGAAAATACGTTCTTAAGCAAGCACATGATAGTATCATTTCTCACGCAGGAATTCATAAGACTATTGAAAAAATTCGTCGCCATCTCTTTTGGCCTGGCAAAAGACAAGCGAGATTATGTCCGCTTTTTTCACACTTGTAAAGAGAGCAAAGCGCCCAACTATACGCTTCGCCTTCCCATGGGTGATCACAGTCCGACTTGAAGACCGTTTCAAAGGCTCTACATAAAGTAAAAGTGGTCACGTTGATCTGTTAATTGTTTTTTTTTTTATATTTATTTATTTATTTATTTATTGTCAGCTATGAGCAGCTGACATAAGAATAAAAGTAATTTAAAATAACTATAGTAAAAATGATTAAATTTAAAGTAAAACTTAAAATTCTATGAAGATCTGAAATTAAATTAAGATAAAAAAAATTGACAGCCTGTGTCAGATCACACGGGCGCATAGGTTAGCCGTAGAATACGTCTGTCCTTGTGCAACAAAAATTATGAAGCGGTAGCCTAATAACAACAACCACATAGATGTTTTATTTTATTTTTAATTGTGTTTGTTGTCATTTGGCTAATTTTTTCCTTTTTACTGCAATACTGGTTTGCATCTCTGATATAAATTTAACAAACATTGACTTGAAATAGAAATATATATTAACATAATTTATTACATCAAAATTTGTGCATAATGAAATCTAAAATTGTATTTTTTTTTATGTTTGAAATGTGACTTTTGATATGACAGGTTTGTGAAAGGAAAAGTATGATATGTAATTCATTAATGATACACTTAAAATTCTAGCAAATACTAAATCTATATTGGTTAGAGCTAAGGTGGTTGCTGTATTTTTAATATACGTTAATTAGAATTTTTTATCCATAAATTCTGCAAATGAACAATCATTTGTCATTTCTAAATTAAAATCACCTACGATGAGCATGTCCACCTCGGTGTCAACTATGAAATTCTTGTCTATTAGTGCAGTGAGGTGAGAATATTTCATCAAAGCAGAAAAAATATTCCCTCTGTTACGCATCGAAGCTACGTTTCTTTTTACAGGCGGCATTGTTCAATATTCATTTAAATTAACTTAATTCACAGTAACTGTTCACAAGATGCAAAAATCAGGGCTGCCACCGTAAAGACGAATAATCGGTAGTTTAACTCACGATAGTTTATATGATATTTTTGCACGGGCATATTTATTGTTTTCGTGCAAAAGCATAATTAAATGTGCAACACAAACAAGAAATCATGATATCGAAAACATGCACGCAAATTTCAGAATTGGGGTAAACATATTTTTTTTTTGTTATAATTGTTTGGGGCTGACGCTTAAGCTGAGCTTGTTCACCCCTGGCACGGAAGAATTTATGTATGAAAATTTAATTATGCCCGAATATCTTAATGAAATTTCCACATTTAGAAGCTATCAGTCATGACCGCATGTATATCAAACGAAAGGAAATCAAGTCTACTTTGTATTAAAACAAGTTTAAATCGATTCTCTGGCGGAAATTTTGAGCAATGTGCAATTGAAAAAAAAGTAGTGATTTTTTGCACTGATTTTTTGCCTTAAAAAGTTATATATTTGGCAAAATTATTAGAAATTTGAATGTGGGAAT
>JAWNNU010001829.1:0-36395 GCA_035044585.1 Scaptomyza polygonia
CTAACATTTGCAAATTTCGCAGGTGCTGATACGTGGATCCGTTAGTGATCATTTGTTGACCAAACGCAACACGGTATGGGCTGCTACTTATAGCTGCATGAACACTAGATCGTAAAGCACAACATATTCGACTAAGATTTTCATCCCAGTTAGTTTGGCTTGGGTTTATATATGCTTTAATGCCTGCAATAATTGAACGATTAACGCGCTCAGAAAAATTTGCTTGCGGTGCATATACAGGGGTGTAGCAGTGTTGCACGTCATATTTCTGCAAAAGTGCATTAAACTTATGACATTTAAATTGGGCACCATTGTCCGACACTACTATTTCCGGAACTCCGAAGGTAAGAAATATATCATCCTCTATAAAACGAATTATGGCTTCAGCCGTAAATTTCTTTACTGCTTTAATAAATGGGTATTTTGACAAATGGTCTACCGCCACAAAAATGCCTATATTACCTGATCGGCTGCGAGGATAAGGACCGAGGAAATCCACAAATATCTTTTGAAAACATCTTTGAGTATTATTGGACGGCCGTAATGGTGGACGTAACGAACGATTTGGATGCTTTGTGCACTTACAAATATTGCAGCTGGTAATATACGCTTTTACATCATTTACTAAATTTGGCCAAAAGTAATGACGACGAATTCTTTCAAGAGTCCTTGTGATACCGCTATGAGAAGCCACTGGACTATCATGATTTTCTTTCAAAACTTCTGGAACAAGTTCTTTTGGAACCCAAAGCTTCCAACACATATCATCTGCGACTTGTTCCCCAGAGGCATGCTCGGCACGCCGATAAACAACATTATCAACAATTTTAATGTCCGGCATATAGGTCTGTTGGCTTTCAATCTTTCTCCTTAGCTCTTGATATTCTTTAGAATTAAAATGTTTATCCTTAAGGTCGATTATACTAGCAATTCCGATCGACGATAGATCTTCACAATGAACTCGGGACAGCGCATCAGGAACCACATTTTGGCTTCCCTTGCGGTGATAGATTTTAAATTCAAACCCTTGCAACTTAAGAGCCCACCTGGCCAAGCGAGAGCTTAAGTCAGACTGTGACATGAGCCACTTCAAAGACGCATGGTCCGTGTGTATAGAGAACTCCTGTCCCTCAACATATGCTCTAAATTTTTTTACACACATTATGGCGGCCAAGCATCCTTTTTCCGTGACAGAATAATTTCTCTGAGCCTGGTTTAACTTACGTGACATGAAACCAATGGGAACATCGTTTCCCTCACAATCGTGTTGCATCAATACGCCAACCATGATTAATATGTTCACTGCGGAAAGCTAACCGGTACATAATATGTATGAAATTGCAAACAAAGGCTGCCGGACTAACAAAAATTATTGCTAAATAAAGACTTTCTTCAATTAAAATTACCATATACTAACTAAAATCAACCATAAACAACATTTTTGTAACATTCTTCAACCATTTACCGTGCATCTGCTGTGTAAATAGTATTATGTATTTTATGACATTTCAGCCAACGAAACGTGCAACCATGTATGTAACTAGGTGGCATTATTATACTCAAAAAGGAAAATCGTTGCTAACTTTTATATTTTTTTCCTAGACATGGCGTCAGTTGCACGGTAGTAAGGGATACGGGGCATATTTTTCTCATTCTTTTGCCGTTTAAATGAAGAAAATTAAACAGCACGTTCCTGAGATATTTGCATTTATGTATATATTTCAATAAATTGTACCATACCTATACATAAACACAAATAGTTGCCGCCATTATAAAAAGGCTGCCGGACTAACAAAAATTATTGCTAAATAAAGACTTTCTTCAATTAAAATTACCATATACTAACTAAAATCAACCATAAACAACATTTTTGTAACATTCTTCAACCATTTACCGTGCATCTGCTGTGTAAATAGTATTATGTATTTTATGACATTTCAGCTAACGAAACGTGCAACCATGTATGTAACTAGGTGGCATTATTATACTCAAAAAGGAAAATCGTTGCTAACTTTTATATTTTTTTCCTAGACATGGCGTCAGTTGCACGGTAGTAAGGGATACGGGGCATATTTTTCTCATTCTTTTGCCGTTTAAATGAAGAAAATTAAACAGCACGTTCCTGAGATATTTGCATTTATGTATATATTTCAATAAATTGTACCATACCTATACATAAACACAAATAGTTGCCGCCATTATAAAAAGGCTGCCGGACTAACAAAAATTATTGCTAAATAAAGACTTTCTTCAATTAAAATTACCATATACTAACTAAAATCAACCATAAACAACATTTTTGTAACATTCTTCAACCATTTACCGTGCATCTGCTGTGTAAATAGTATTATGTATTTTATGACATTTCAGCTAACGAAACGTGCAACCATGTATGTAACTAGGTGGCATTATTATACTCAAAAAGGAAAATCGTTGCTAACTTTTATATTTTTTTCCTAGACATGGCGTCAGTTGCACGGTAGTAAGGGATACGGGGCATATTTTTCTCATTCTTTTGCCGTTTAAATGAAGAAAATTAAACAGCACGTTCCTGAGATATTTGCATTTATGTATATATTTCAATAAATTGTACCATACCTATACATAAACACAAATAGTTGCCGCCATTATAAAAAGGCTGCCGGACTAACAAAAATTATTGCTAAATAAAGACTTTCTTCAATTAAAATTACCATATACTAACTAAAATCAACCATAAACAACATTTTTGTAACATTCTTCAACCATTTACCGTGCATCTGCTGTGTAAATAGTATTATGTATTTTATGACATTTCAGCTAACGAAACGTGCAACCATGTATGTAACTAGGTGGCATTATTATACTCAAAAAGGAAAATCGTTGCTAACTTTTATATTTTTTTCCTAGACATGGCGTCAGTTGCACGGTAGTAAGGGATACGGGGCATATTTTTCTCATTCTTTTGCCGTTTAAATGAAGAAAATTAAACAGCACGTTCCTGAGATATTTGCATTTATGTATATATTTCAATAAATTGTACCATACCTATACATAAACACAAATAGTTGCCGCCATTATAAAAAGGCTGCCGGACTAACAAAAATTATTGCTAAATAAAGACTTTCTTCAATTAAAATTACCATATACTAACTAAAATCAACCATAAACAACATTTTTGTAACATTCTTCAACCATTTACCGTGCATCTGCTGTGTAAATAGTATTATGTATTTTATGACATTTCAGCTAACGAAACGTGCAACCATGTATGTAACTAGGTGGCATTATTATACTCAAAAAGGAAAATCGTTGCTAACTTTTATATTTTTTTCCTAGACATGGCGTCAGTTGCACGGTAGTAAGGGATACGGGGCATATTTTTCTCATTCTTTTGCCGTTTAAATGAAGAAAATTAAACAGCACGTTCCTGAGATATTTGCATTTATGTATATATTTCAATAAATTGTACCATACCTATACATAAACACAAATAGTTGCCGCCATTATAAAAAGGCTGCCGGACTAACAAAAATTATTGCTAAATAAAGACTTTCTTCAATTAAAATTACCATATACTAACTAAAATCAACCATAAACAACATTTTTGTAACATTCTTCAACCATTTACCGTGCATCTGCTGTGTAAATAGTATTATGTATTTTATGACATTTCAGCTAACGAAACGTGCAACCATGTATGTAACTAGGTGGCATTATTATACTCAAAAAGGAAAATCGTTGCTAACTTTTATATTTTTTTCCTAGACATGGCGTCAGTTGCACGGTAGTAAGGGATACGGGGCATATTTTTCTCATTCTTTTGCCGTTTAAATGAAGAAAATTAAACAGCACGTTCCTGAGATATTTGCATTTATGTATATATTTCAATAAATTGTACCATACCTATACATAAACACAAATAGTTGCCGCCATTATAAAAAGGCTGCCGGACTAACAAAAATTATTGCTAAATAAAGACTTTCTTCAATTAAAATTACCATATACTAACTAAAATCAACCATAAACAACATTTTTGTAACATTCTTCAACCATTTACCGTGCATCTGCTGTGTAAATAGTATTATGTATTTTATGACATTTCAGCTAACGAAACGTGCAACCATGTATGTAACTAGGTGGCATTATTATACTCAAAAAGGAAAATCGTTGCTAACTTTTATATTTTTTTCCTAGACAAGGCGTCAGTTGCACGGTAGTAAGGGATACGGGGCATATTTTTCTCATTCTTTTGCCGTTTAAATGAAGAAAATTAAACAGCACGTTCCTGAGATATTTGCATTTATGTATATATTTCAATAAATTGTACCATACCTATACATAAACACAAATAGTTGCCGCCATTATAAAAAGGCTGCCGGACTAACAAAAATTATTGCTAAATAAAGACTTTCTTCAATTAAAATTACCATATACTAACTAAAATCAACCATAAACAACATTTTTGTAACATTCTTTAACCATTTACCGTGCATCTGCTGTGTAAATAGTATTATGTATTTTATGACATTTCAGCTAACGAAACGTGCAACCATGTATGTAACTAGGTGGCATTATTATACTCAAAAAGGAAAATCGTTGCTAACTTTTATATTTTTTTCCTAGACATGGCGTCAGTTGCACGGTAGTAAGGGATACGGGGCATATTTTTCTCATTCTTTTGCCGTTTAAATGAAGAAAATTAAACAGCACGTTCCTGAGATATTTGCATTTATGTATATATTTCAATAAATTGTACCATACCTATACATAAACACAAATAGTTGCCGCCATTATAAAAAGGCTGCCGGACTAACAAAAATTATTGCTAAATAAAGACTTTCTTCAATTAAAATTACCATATACTAACTAAAATCAACCATAAACAACATTTTTGTAACATTCTTCAACCATTTACCGTGCATCTGCTGTGTAAATAGTATTATGTATTTTATGACATTTCAGCTAACGAAACGTGCAACCATGTATGTAACTAGGTGGCATTATTATACTCAAAAAGGAAAATCGTTGCTAACTTTTATATTTTTTTCCTAGACATGGCGTCAGTTGCACGGTAGTTAGGGATATAGGCCGCGATTTCCCCATTAATTTGCTATGCTAATCATTAAAATCTGACCCGGCTTTATTGAGAAAAGTGCATTTATGTATATATTTCAATAAATATATACCATACCCATACATAAACACAAATAGTTGCCACCATTATAAAAAGGCTGCCGGACTAACAAAAATTATTGCTAAATAATTACTTTCTTCAATTAAAATAACCATATACTAACTAAAATCAAGCATAAATAACATTATTGTAACATTCTTCAACCATTTACCGCGCGTTTGCTGTGTAAATAGTATTATGTATTTTATGACATTTCAGCCAAAGAAACATGCAACCATATATGTAACTATGTGGCATTATTTTAATCAAAAAGGAAAATCGTTGCTAACTTTTTTCTTTTTTCCAAGATAATGGCCCCAGTTGCACGATAGTTGGGGATATAGGCCGCGATTTCCCCATTAATTTGCTATGCTAATCATTAAAATCTGACCCGGCTTTACTGAGAAAAGTGCATTTATGTATATATTTCAATAAATATATACCATACCCATACATAAACACAAATAGTTGCCGCCAATATAAAAAGGCTGCCGGACTAACAAAAATTATTGCTAAATAAGTACTTTCTTCAATTAAAATAACCATATACTAACTAAAATCAAGCATAAATAACATTTTTGTAACATTCTTCAACCATTTACCGCGCGTTTGCTGTGTAAATATTATTATGTATTTTATGACATTTCCGCCAAAGAAACATGCAACCATGTATGTAACTATGTGGCATTATTTTACTCAAAAAGGAAAATCGTTGCTAACTTTTTTCTTTTTTCCAAGATAATGGCCCCAGTTGCACGATAGTTGGGGATATAGGCCGCGATTTCCCCATTAATTTGCTATGCTAATCATTAAAATCTGACCCGGCTTTATTGAGAAAAGTGCATTTATGTATATATTTCAATAAATATATACCATACCCATACATAAACACAAATAGTTGCCGCCATTATAAAAGGCTGCCGGACTAACAAAAATTATTGCTAAATAAGTACTTTCTTCAATTAAAATAACCATATACTAACTAAAATCAAGCATAAATAACATTTTTGTAACATTCTTCAACCATTTACCGCGCGTTTGCTGTGTAAATAGTATTATGTATTTTATGACATTTCAGCCAAAGAAACATGCAACCATGTATGTAACTATGTGGCATTATTTTACTCAAAAAGGAAAATCGAAGCATGCAACCATGTATGTAACTATGTGGCAGCCTTGCATATTTTCTTTGAATAACGGAACTTAGCCGTCATTTTTTATTATACTGCCATTAGTTAGTTATAAAATGAATCCCAACGGCGACGCGTGCATGCTGGCTGCCTTACGGCTGGCCAAAAAGCAAATTTCCAAACAGGAGCAACAATTAAAAAATAAAAGGTTGTATGTTCACCCGCATAGCGACACAAGTTATCAAGTTGCACAAATGGCGGCTCAAATTAAGCAGCTGCAGCAGGACCACGCTAACATGCGCAACGAGTTAAGACAGCTAAAAATGAATTTTAAAAATAAAAGTGGCGAATCGCAAAAGCCGCAGCCACCGCAGCCGACGCAGCCAACGCAGCCGACAGAGGCACCGCAGCCGACAGAGGCACCGCAGCCAATGCAGTGACAAAAATTTTAAAATTGTTGTTTAAAAAATAAAATAATTTGAAAAAAAACAAAATTATTATTGGGATTTTATTATTTAAAATTAATGTATAGTAGGTTTTGCCACAGCAGCGCGTTGTGCTCCGACGCCGTATGTACTCCCAAAGATGTTGCCTGAGGTTGCTGGCTTTGAATAACGGAACTTAGCCGTCATTTTTATTATTTTTTATTCTTTTGATTTGGCTGAAGCACATTTATATTACGAAAAGAGATATAAATTTAAAAAACGAAAAATGGCTCCAGGATTGTCGACGATGATGCAACGGTCTTTGGTGATGGCCAAAGTCGTGCCCGCAACCCAGTGCGACGCGTAAACTCCAGCCCAGAGATGAGCTCCAGCTCGCGGCAGGCATTCTGTGCCGCTAAACCAGCGCCGCTCTCACAAGATCCAACCGAACCCATTAAGACATCGATTGAAGAATCGCAGTTGCCGTCAAAGAAAAGTGTCCAATACAACACCAAGGATATGCGTGTTAGCTGCGAAGACATACCCGAAAAGATAGCAGGTTCAACGCTGCCGCAGGCCGCACAAGCATTAAAATGTCCGGTGGATGCGGCGCCTGGCGTTGTTTGATCTAGTGCCACCTTTTGAGACGCACAAGATCGGTGTGCTTTATGTTTGACGGAATCAGTGCAACAACAAAGTGGAGATTTTGCGCAACTCCTAGGTCAGCCTCAAGGAAGCCGAACAGAATAATCTTTTCATTGGGCTCGATAAAAGTGGAGCCAATGGCAAGTTTGCTTACATCTGGAAGAATGATATACTGCAGGAAGTTCTGTTGCTTTATGAATGATATGAATGATATTTACTAATACCTTTCTCAATGTTGCAGGTAACCTTTCATGTGGCCACATTGATGCCCACAAATCTGCAAGATGATCCCAATTGCAACAAGAAGAAGAAGCACATTGGCAAAATCATTTACAACGAAATCGGCGAGGAGTATAATCTCACAACGATATCGGTTATAATTGTACTCAAATTCTTTGTATTGAACATAAAAAACATATTTCATTGATTATATAGGGACATTTTAATTATGCCTGTGTGATTGTTGAGCCACTGGAACTAAATATATCAATCAAGCATTGTTTTAAATTTTTAAATTGGCATTTAGGCATTGCAAAGCATGCATGTGATTGTCACCTATCGACCGTTCGATGAGATGAGTAACAGCTCTGCTTTTTAAAGCACAGCTGACTTTTCCGACATTATTGAGTGTATCGATGGACTTATCTTTGACATTAAGCTGCACCGCCTGCCCGCCACACATGCCATTAAGATATTCAATATTCTGACAGATCATCTTGAGTTGCACTACGATCGGCCAGAGGTTTTTGAAAAGGCGAGCGTTGTGAGGCTTAAGGTAATTAGGGATAGTTTGATTGCCATAACACTTTACATATATATTTTCATTTGTTTACTACAACAGATATTTAACTGGATGCTTAAGGCATGCGCTAATGCCTCCTATCACATTGGCTATCCTGACAATGTTACTCCGGATAAGATAAAGTCTATTGCTTCTCTGGTCATCTATCATGAGTGCCTAAAGGCCAAAACGCACACGTCCATTATATCGGCTTTAAAATCCTGCATACTTACTAGCAATACGACCAGCAGCAACGTCTGCATCAATACAATGACAATTCTCATACTTAAGATGCCAGTTCGGTATGATCACTATACGGTGTCACTTGCATACCATGTCCTTGCTGACTGGTCTCTCAAATGCAAACTTGAAATGCGCAGCAACTTTGTAAGCTACATCAAGACGGTAAGTCAATATGCCTTTACTCAGTTAGCAATTATTGCTAATCTCATCATTTGCTTGCAGTCGTTGCAGTCAAATGTGAAAGTTGTCAACGCTATTGTCAAAATCAGTTCCATGAACGTGAATGAGGATTCGTCTAATCGTAAATGCAGCACAAGTTAACCAGAGCGTGGCAGTAAGAACACCGCAACGATTCGCATCTGTGGCGCAGCAGTCGTCCATTATATCGGCTTTAAAATCCTGCATACTTACTAGCAATACGACCAGCAGCAACGTCTGCATCAATACAATGACAATTCTCATACTTAAGATGCCAGTTCGGTATGATCACTATACGGTGTCACTTGCATACCATGTCCTTGCTGACTGGTCTCTCAAATGCAAACTTGAAATGCGCAGCAACTTTGTAAGCTACATCAAGACGGTAAGTCAATATGCCTTTACTCAGTTAGCAATTATTGCTAATCTCATCATTTGCTTGCAGTCGTTGCAGTCAAATGTGGTATCTTTGGCCCAGATGACCCACTACAAACACACCAGCAGGAGCAGCAGCAGGAAGTGCCAGACGCAGAAGCTGAGACAGTTAAGATAGTGCCAGAACAATCGGCACACGCCAAAGTTCCAGCACCAGCAACCGTGGCTGTGCCAGCAGCTACAGAAATACGCAATCGAATGGTTGCCAGGGCTCGAGCATTGCAGCGTCAAAAGGAAATACACTCGTGGGAAAAGCGGATGCAATTTTAAAATCCAAGGATGCTAAAGTTGATTTTGAGTTTGACGATTTCACCAAATTTACATAGGCACCAGCTATAGTGGCTGCCTGACGCCGCTAACACAAATGCAATAGAAGATAAAAAAAAAAACCTGACTTGCGAATTTCCGGCAAACATTTAAAGTGCATCAAGGCAATTATTTATAATTCTTGGAACGCTATAGTTGTTTGGAATGCTTGAAGTAAAGTCTTATGTCAACCGCTTTGTATCCTATTATATAGGCATATTTGCTATCATGCAAATATATAGTTTATAATTGAAAACATATAAAAAACAATACATATAAAGCCTTAAACTTTTAATTTTCAACTTTAACAATTTTGTGGCTTAGTATCGTTTCTTAATTGCGCAATGTGATCGTAACCAAATACAGTTATTTTGTGTCCTGCCACACGGTTAGCGAATTCTACTGCATGGTGCAGGCTACAATTTTACTTATTATTATTTTGCTATTTTTATTAAGTTTAATAATTTAACTCTTTTCCGCACCACCATTGAGGTAGAGTTAACAGCGCGTTTTTTTTTATGTGGTATCCCCAGTAGGCCTACTCCACAACACAAAATTAAATAAATTTAATATTATGGTATATAGTATATATATATATATATATATATATATATATAATAATAATATAAATAAACATGTATTATAACAAAAGTTTCAAAGTATTTGACTTAGGTAAGCTCACATATTTTGCAAACTATATTTTGTATGTTCGTTTTGTAAACTTTTGTGATACATTTATCACATACAAAACGATCACAATTCAAGCATCTAGATTCCGAAGATGATTTAGTCTTAAATGCGCAGTGAAGACATAAATCCTCTAAAGAATCTCCAAATTGGAGAATTTTATCAAACATTTCGCTTCTGTATAAGTCACAAGACTTTAAATTTGTAAGCGCAACGTTTGAAACATATTGTTCAGCATACTGTAAAATAAAAATTCCGCAATTGAAGCCGTCCAATTGCTTTTCATGTTGAAGTGAAGCCACTGAATAATTCTCATGTGGCTTTAAACGCTTCAACATTCTGACATAGTAATTTTCAAATGCACGAACCATATCTGATTTCCCCAATGGGTCTAAGAAGACAATCTCGTGTTTCTTTTGATTAATGAATAAAATGTAGAAGTGATTATTGTAACAATGAGGTATTATTAAATTGGTATTAATTTGTAAACCATTTTCAATAACCTTCTCATTATCAAAGCAAAAATCATCTAGCTGACAAGGCAAGTTTATAAAAGACTCGTCATCATTTTCGTATAAAACAGCTGTTAGGCAAACGTCAACGATAAAATTTGTAAGCCAATTGCAGCCGTTTAACGAAAATAAATCTTTTATTGTAATGTCATACATGAAGCCATGTGAATTGGTGTCGTCATGTACACATGAAAACAATAATTTACAACTTAAAATGTAAAGTTCTGCATTATTGTTGAAATTGCTAGCCTTTTTTAAAGTGGACAAATATTTCTTGTATTTGAGTTCCATTTTAAAAGCATTTTTGCCATCTGTTGATGTGTAGGAATGGTCGTGACATATTGATGCCTTATGATTTTTTTGTGTTTTCAATAAACCGGAAAAATCACTTTTGAACATTCCTACTTTTAATCTCTTATTAAGCGATTTTTTCCAACTTTCTTTGTGTTTGGAAAGCTTTCGCTTGGAAGACATTTCGTCAAAGCGCTTCGTAGATTTCAATTTATAATTGTTTCTACGTGGTGTGACTACCATTTCATTAAATGGTTGCATAACTTCTGGTTTTGCAAGTTCAACTTGTCTACCAATGGACTTTGAAAATTCATTCAATTTGCGAATGAATCGTCCTAGCTTTAAGCCATTTTTGTTATTCGTTTTAATAACACTATGTTTAAGTGTTCTAAAAAACGATTCAATTGGACCATTACTGGGCCTTTTATTTGATTTATCAATAAAAGTTCCAATTATATTGGTCCAAAATGGTGCGTATACCATATACTTATTAACTATTAAGTCCAGCATTTCAGGACATAAATAATTATTCATTTGACCGAAATTTTCACTATCTTGTAAAACAAGTTGCTCTACTTCTGATAGTATTTTCTGAAATTTCTGTCTAAATGGACTTTTTTCAGCAATAGATTTCAATGTTCGATCTTGAATAACATTGATGTTTTCTGCCAATGGTATACTATCCATTATTTCAATTGTGGATGGCTGCCCAGAATAATTAGTAAAATAATCAATGGCATCATCCACATTTCTATCAATAGTTGGAGAAAGAAGAATGATTGCAATATATTTGAACCATTCTTCTAAATCTTCAGCTTTATTTATTGAGTAAGCACAGCCTAAAGCGTTTCTTAAAAAAGTTCTGAGTTCAATATTGTTACAGCCAACAACTTCGTCTATGTTACGGCACATAATTTTGCAGTAGTGGCTTGTACAAAATTGAACACAGACTTTGGGCAAAGTGCTACTAACATCATATACGAAATTATAACAAATTTCGTTATACGTTGCAAGATCTATGTTGTTATATTCTTTTAAAATAGCCCCGATTATTGCAAAACTAACATCAGTTATAATTCTTTTGCAAAGAGGCCATTTTATTTTATTTTTTTGGCAAAAGCCCCGCAAATCATACAAAAATCTCCCTATATCATACGATGTATGATTAGAAAGGATTGCATGTGCGACAGGAAAAACAATTTTATGTTCTGGAACATGAGCAACCAATGAATACAAAAATATACGTTTACTTTCGAAATTCATTGGTCTCACTACATTTCCAGTAGCATCAATATGTAGAGTATGAGGTTTAATATGGGTCAAAAGCATATTAATATGTTCTTTGTCCCATAAGAAAACTTCCAGTTTAGTGGAAAGAAACTGAATAAAATGAGAAAACCCATTAGAAATCATATCGTAGGCATCCTTAAAGGAATCCTTGTCGAAATCAAACTTTCGATTTTCCTCCGATATTAAATTTCTATAATATGGTAATTTCTCATTGGTAATTTGGTCATTACCAACTCTAGCTCGAGACATATTCAGATTGTTCATTTTTTGGGATCTATATTCAAACGCAGTGGTGTTTCTAATAGCAGCCTTTTCCATAAATCTGTTAATAGATCTGCACTGCGTTGACTTTTTAAACCCAATTAAATGTGAAATTTTAGGGCTGCTTGTGTAGACATTTACAAGCCCATCATATGACCCACGAAACAAAATGTAATTGCATGATGGATGCTTACAGTATCCATATGCAACAAAAATTAAAGTTTTTTAATTCACTTACAGATTTGCAGCTACCAGACGTATCCTTTGCACTGTCAATGATCTGCTTAAGATGTTTCTCACGAATCTGAAAAAAATTTGTATTATACATCTTTTACCTATGCATACAAAAAGTTTACTTACTCGCTTGAAACTTTTTTGGATGATTTTCCTTTTTTGAACATTATCTAGCAATTGCTGACGAGCCCAATTTTTCTCTTTAAGCTTATTGTTAATAATCATAATAATAAGCTTAAAATCTTGCGGTCTTAGGTCATCAAATGCAGATATTTTGTTCACAGCTATGGCATACTCAATAGCTTCTTTATATCCATTGAATTGATTTCTGTAAAACGAAGTAAAACGCTATATACACGATTCCAGTAATAAAACCGATAAAAACAAGTAAGAAGGCTCTAGTCGGGAGAGCCCGACTAGAAGATACACTGAACCCAGTTGCAATAAATATTTAACTTATTGTACATTAAAGGATGCTTCAAATAATGATCAATTTAAACAAAACTAAAAACTGACTTTACTTTACGATATCTCCGGTGTTTCTTAACCGATCTGGACGAAATTTTGAGAAAAGCTCTATCGTTATCCATTACATCAACTCCATTTTTACATATTTATACTCGATACCGAAGGTAAAGAGTATATTGGGTTTGTGCAATGTCCGTCATGGTGTCTGTCCGTCTGTATGAACGCAACTTTTTTCACATCCTTCAAGTTAGAGACTTCAAACTTTGCAAATCTCTTTATTCAGAAAATCGTTTTAAGCTGCTTTTGGCAAGTAAAGGCCTGTACGCAGAAGGCCCGTACTGCGTACGGACCGTAATACACAAACTTTACTGACAGTAACGAAAAGTGTTGAAAAATGCACATATTGTGGCGGTTGGTCGAATACTTTCTCTTAATAAATCGGAAAGCAACTGTGTTTAGTTGCTTGTTTACATTTGAATCAATTAAATTATTATAAAGATGGATAGCGAAGAGCATAAAATATTGTCTTTAATGTGCGCAACCAACATCACAAAATAAATATAGCAGAACGTGATTATGAGGCAAATGCGAATCACAGTTTTGGAAGAGCAAGGGACTATGCGAAGCATATAAGAAATCACTTAAAAGTATATGTGAATTCATCTAGCGGTTCGGTACCTTGGCAGTACGAGTCGGCGGGAGTTGCTGAATGAAATAAAATAAGAACTTGCCTATGTAATTGTTTCATTTATTTATTTCTATTACTTTCATGAAATTTTTCCTCCACTTCTAGCAAATACTTTGAAACGTTCAGCACCGCATGATCGGTCGTTACTGTGTCAAGTTTGGCAAGTATTGACCGAAATTAACAAAACGGCTCTTCCGTGTTGACATTGTTTTGCACTTTTAGCTTCCGTAAATAGGTGCAGACAGCTATTTACGGAAGCAATAACATATTAACATTTTCATTGTTCAACACTGCCTTACGGCCCGTAACTAACAGTGCTGCGGACTGCGTTATGTTATTACGAGCCGTACGCTGTACGAGACCATTTTTTTGATGTGTTAACATCTATAGCCACGGGTACACGTTTCTTCCATTTGATAATACATGCAAACAATGCAGCGTGCAGCTCTGCTAAAAGGGCAAATTCTGCGTGCCGAACTGTAACGGGCTCGAACTACGAACAAATTTAGCGTGCACTCGTGGACCGACTGCAAAATTTTATATATATATTCATCTGAGTATGATTGTATTGGTGTAGCGGCAGAGAATAACTGTAAAATACAAAGTCTTGCTAACGATGTGTCCAAGTTTGAAGGGTAGTATAACTTAATATGAACTTTGTGCAATTGAATAGCAAAACTTGAGATTCTTTAATATAATTTCAATTTTGAATGTTTGTTTATATTCTAGCATTGTTTATTGTTTATATTCTAGCATAAACAATATATATATTAAAATCAAATATTAGAGTTTTTATTGACAATTATTGAATTCAAGGGGTATTTACTCTTTGTGCAGCTTGTGCGTCTCAGCTACAACAAGCCAGCACGTTGTTGATTTGTTCAGTTTCCCTTTGCGTTCAGCAGCCCGTCGATTAAAGGAGTGGCAGCGGGTCAGCGGACAGCAAGAACAGTAAAAAGTGGTTGGTACATATTGTATGAAAAAGCGTTTGAAACATATATGACCTATGCCAAAATACCCTTTGTACCAATATCAAATAATTTTCAATGAACACTCTAATACCCCGATTCCACTACAAGCCGGATGCAAGTATGTAATTGGAACTCGGGAATGTTGCTTCCGTTTGTATAAGATTCCCCTATGCACAATGAGAATCTTGTTAAAATTTCCCCGTTGGTCGGTTGCATTTCCCAGTTGGTCGAAAACCGATCAACTGGGAAAAGCAGGCGATGTTAGAATTTAACATTACAGAGCACTGAACAGCACTTTTACATAGTCGATAGTATGAAATTTCCTATCGATACTCGTTTAAACAGTGCCAATTTGGGTAAAACAGCAGCTGGTCATCAAGTGCATGAAAAAAAAAACAAAACCCCTGTTAAAACAGGATGTGGATGAATTGGATTTGTAGTGGAATCACCTACATCCGCGACTTGCTGTTAATGACGGATGCAACCTAATGGAATTAGGGTATAACACTTACATAATTATATGCAAGTTCTTTTATTGGATATGAATACCAAACCTTATTGCTGGAATATAAATAAACATGTAGAATAGAAATAATATTAAAGCTCTCACGTTAAGCTGTAGAATTGCACAAAGTTCATATATGTAAGTCGATCCCGCCCTTCCATAATAGAAAGCAGCGGGTATATTCCAATAAAGCATAAACATAAAGCTTTTGTCTTTCGTTGGTGACGGTTGTGTTTTTTAGTGCTCTCAATAATATATTGTTTTCTTGTGTGTTTTTACGGAGTTTTAATTGGTTTTATTTGGTAAACAATTCTAAAAGTGAACGCAAATATACGTCATATATATATATTTTTGTGTGCATCAATTGATTGCCGTCTTTAATCTCATTTTAACTTGCAGTAGAACTTACGCTGCAGTGCTTTGCAATAAAGAAAACAAACGCATATTAATACAAACATATATTTGCGTTTGCTTACTCTGTGTTGTCGTTCGTACACTAACAACAAACAGCTTGTCTATTTTTCTTGCTCTTGCTTGCCAGCATCAGTCCTCTCACGTTTTCGTCCGCTCTTATCCGACGTACGCGCGGATAAATCTGCTAGTGCGCTCACGCTCTCTCGCTTAAGCGCTCTTCTGATTGTTTACCGTTTCTAAAGTGCTCATCGCATTGTCACTTTCTTACTTCATTCTAGCACCCTACTTTTTGTTTGATAAAGCATATCAACTTTTCTAGGTCATTCCATATTTATTAAATTATACTCAATATGCTTGCTTGCTGCAGTTCAAGTTGCAAATTGGTTGGGTCCAACAACCAAGACTTTATTTTATGTAGATTATGTGATAACATGATCCACTTAAAATGTTCGGGCTTTACAGCCAAAATAAGAGACTGCTTACTAGCAAATACTGGCTTAAAATGGTACTGTGAGCCCTGCAGAGAAGTGATGAATGAATCTTCAAAGTTCATAAGGCAGACTCACGCAGGCTTTAAAGCTATGCAGGTTGCGTTTAACAATTTGCATGTATCATTTAAAGAGCTAGAGTCAAATTTTAAAAATGGCAGGGTACTTGTAGATTCTCCGAAACGAAAAAAGGCTTCGGATAGTAATTCGTTAAAAGCTCCACCTATCCAACCAACCAAACCTCTTCTAGTCCCTAGTGTAAATCCTCCAATGGGCACATTAACATGCCCATTGATGTTATTTAATTCGCCTGCTCGCAACTCTACTCCCAATCCTATAAATGAACCCTCAATATCCACAGCATGCGTCCCTATTAATTCTTCTATAGGTACACTTGGGGCCCCCAAACCTCTTATTGTTGTGCCTATCAACAAATTTATATTCGTGTCTAGGCTAGCATCCGACACTTCGTTGGAAGATGTGAGTGCCTATGTTAAAAGTAAAATAGACTCCCCTTTTATTAATGTTGAAAAGTTTAAGTTTAAACATGCCCGGAGCATATCTTCCTTCAAGCTGAGTGTTCCGCCCGAACTTTTCGCAACAATTTGTTCAGAAAAGTTTTGGCCGCCAAAGCTCGTGGTAAAGGAGTATGTTAATCGGCGAAACAACGTTAATAATGGTATTAGAATCAGTAGTGCACCGCCAGATATCCAACCTGTTGCCTCAACTTCCACGGCAAAAAACTAATAAAAGTAGTTAGCTTGGCCTATCAAAATGTTCGAGGCCTTAACACTAAACTTTCTGAACTTTATGTAAACAGCTTGTCCTTTGATTCACAGATAGTTGCATTCACAGAAACCTGGTTAAAACCTAATATATCTGATTATTCCGTTTTGCCTAATAAGTATAACCTGTACAGATGCGATCGCACCTCCCGCAAGGGGGGCGGTGTTCTCATTGCTGTTGATTCTTGTATTTCCTCTGAACAAATTCATTCCCATGATTATCCGGGTATAGAGTTTCTTTGTGTTAAAATATTATGTAGCGGCCGCTCATTGTATATTACTTGCTCATATATTCCTCCCAATTCTGATAATAACATTTACATATCCCATCTGAATGCCCTGCAACTTGTTGCGTCGTTGTTGACGGATATTGATCAACTTATAGTGGTTGGTGATTTTAATTTGCCACATGTTGTATGGTCTGTGAATGACACATCTTCGGCGCAATTACCGGCCACTTCTGATGATTTTATCGAGGGCCTTTTAGAGTTAGGCCTATCACAAGTTAACAGGGTGCAGAACAGTAGTAATAAAATGTTAGATTTGATATTCGTTTCTGATTCTGATTGTAGTAATGTTAGTAGAGTATCCCCTCTAGTGCTTCCTGAAGATACCTACCATCCAACTTTAGAACTTTCCTTTGAACTTTTTAACCTTATACCAGCATCTAAAAATTCTTTAAAAACCCGATGTTTTCGTAAAACTAACTTTAAAAAATTGAATGATCTTCTTCATCACACTAATTGGTCTCACCTTTATTCTTGTAGTGATATAGAAACTGCCATCACCATTTTTTACAGGACCTTGAATTCGCATTTGGATATCTGTGTTCCCCTCACTGTTCCTCCAAGTGAAAATAAACCACCTTGGTTTACGAGGGAACTCTCAAAATTAAAAAACATGAAGACAAGATCCTATAAAAAATTTAAAAAATCTGGAAATACCATAGATTTATCCTCGTATATAATTGCAAAGTCAAATTTTATTTCCGTAAACACTTTTTGTTACAACAATTATCTCAATCGTTGCAGATCAAACTTTTCCCGTGATCCAAAACAGTTTTATAAATTTGTTAACTCAAAACGTAAATCTTCTTGCTTGCCATCCTCGGTTTACCTTGATAATACAAAAGCAAATACAGATCAGGCAGTGGCCGATCTATTTGCTAAGTATTTTCAATCAGTATACTCATCGAGTTCATATAGTTACAATAATTCCTATCCTTTTCAAGTCCAAGCGTCAAACTGCATTTGTGTCCCCGTTATAGCTGAGTGTACTCTACTAGGCGACCTTAACTCTATCAAACCCGGCTTTTTGCCCGGTCCAGATGGAGTGCCAGGTTGTATACTTAGATACTGTGCGGATTCACTTTGTAAACCTTTACATAAATTATTTAACATATCGGTTGACTCAGCTGTGTTTCCTGGTATATGGAAGGAATCTTTTATTATTCCACTTCATAAAAATTCTTCTAAGTCTAACGTTAAAAACTATAGGGGTATATCCAAGTTGTCTGCCATTCCGAAAGTCTTGGAAAAAATTATATGCTCTCAATTGCAGCACTTATGTTGTTCAATTTTATCCCCTTATCAACACGGTTTTGTTAGGCGAAGATCTACTACCACCAACCTTCTTGAGTTTACCTCACTTGTTATCAAAGGGTTTCAAGCAAAAATGCAAACTGACGTCGTTTACACAGATTTTAGTAAGGCATTTGATTCTGTTAGTCATTCTTTGTTGCTTAAAAAATTAAATATTATTGGATTTCCAGTAAAACTCCTGTCGTGGCTTTCTGAGTACTTGTGTGGCCGAACACAAAAAGTAGTTTTTAAATCATCTGTATCTAAACCTATTTTTGTTACCTCAGGTGTCCCTCAGGGGAGTCACCTAGGACCATTGCTATTTAATCTCTTTATTAACGATCTTCCTGCTGTTGTTACTAATTCTCGTGTATTTATGTTTGCTGATGATGTAAAGCTATGTTTCACCTTGTAAAGTAGTTATTCTGCCGGGGTACAGATCTCAGTCTGTCCACGGCCCACGTCACAAGATATTTATATTTAAAATCAGCGACGTTTGCGAAATGGAGGTAAGCGTTTCGCGACGTTCGACCCGGTGTCTTAAGACGAGTACAGCAACGAGCGCCTCGGCGGTTAGGGGTCGTACAAGGTCAACCTTTGTACTGTCGCCTCCAATTGCGTGAACCGTGCTGTCACTTTGCTAAATGCTGACCACCGATTTCTTTGGTGCATTAACCCCTCTGCCCGGCATTAGTAATTTCTAAACAAAAATGCGCGTGTCTTTATCTCCAATCATACTTTCCTTTAATATATGTATTTAAACTTCCTCGTTTTAAACAATCTCAAGTAAACTTTGTAAACCGCGGCCGCGTCTGCTCAACTTCGAACTCTATTCTCTACTACTTTGCCGGCCTCGCGCTTCAGGTCAGCGCGCTTCTTGTATTCTTGCTCGCGACAATTTGGTCGCGTGCCGCGAGCGTGCGGCCGATCGTCGCTCTTTTGTCGCCGGCTTCGCTGCCCGGCTCTCTTGTGCTGTGACGTACTACTCTATTTGTATTCATTTCATTGTAAGCTTAAACAATAGGTATGTGCGTAATGATTATATACTAAGCATATAGTTAACGATTACATGGTAAGTATATAATTAATGATTGATATGGAGTAATCAGTATATGGTTAATAATTAAATACTAGGTACATGGTACAAGATCTTCATAAGTTTATTTCATAAGTTTATTTCATACGTGTTAATAGTCTATCTGTGTAGGAGGCTCCCGCCGGGCCTACTTCACACCCCCCCCTTTCTTCGTGACTGTGACCCTCCCGTCCGGGTGTATGGTCACAGAGTAAACTACCTCCCCGACCGTCACCCTAAGCCGGTCTCTCGTACTCCGTCTGCTGCGTGATCGTATTTCCCGTTTTATTTCCTCGACGGCTCTCTTGGTCACAATGCTTGCGTCTGGGTGACACGTCCACATCCTTGGGACCTCGGGTGATCCTCCTGTGTCCTCGTCGGGATTGGCCGGGGTACGGTTCTCCTCCGGCCTCCTGGTGAGGGGCGTTTGGCGTCGCTCGGCCGCGGCGCTAGTCGACGGTTCGTCGTCGTCGTAGTTCGCTGCCCGCGACCATAGTCCTGGGGCCCAAACTATGCGAGCGTTCGATTGTCGCGGCATCTCCTTCGCTATCTCCTCTATCTCCTCTAGCCCGTCTTCCCATCCCAGCACACCTTCTTCTTCGCTCTCCGTTTCTGGTGCGGCCGTGTCGTCGGGGCTCCCTTCCTCCCGAGCTCGCATGAAGATTGTGGTTGTCACCACCCTTTGCAGCACGTGGAAGCCTTCCAACGTGTCTGTCACCTCCTCTTCGTGCACATACCTCGTCACGGCTGGACCGTTTGCACCCCACGCCTCCTCCACCTTCGTCAACTTCTTTCGACGGTGCGTGCCTTCCTCTAGTTCTAGAACTGTCTTCTTGCTCATGTCTGTTGGGAGAAACATAATTGTGGGTTATTGCGGAATCATTATTAAAATTTTAGTTGTATGTTTTGAAACGGTGTGGGTTAGTATAAGAGTTTTGTTGGGGTTGTTTTTTTTTTGTTTTTGTTATGCTCCTCCTCGACTCGTTTCGGCTTCTTCTCCGTCTTGCTGGAAGGGTTTTAGCTGTGCTACGCTTGCGACTCGGCTTTTCCGTTCCCCGTCTCTTGTCAAGCGCACTACATTTGGTGAGACGAACTTTTTCACCCGATATGGTCCCTCGTACTTCGGTGCTAACTTGGCTGCGAATCCGTCGCTGGCCTTCGAGAGTTGGTGCGTCCTCAACAAGACAAGCTCGTTGATCGTCGGTCTCCATTCCCTTCGTCGCAGGTTGTAATTTCTTCCTTGATCCGTTGAAGCTCGCTGCTGGTTGCTTCGCGCTATGTCGAACACCTCCTTTAGCCTATTTGCCCTTTGTTCCGGCGTTTGCGGTGTGCTTCCTGTACCTGGCGTTTTCTCCTCGTACAACGTTGCTGGCAAGCGAGGTTCCCTTCCTTGCATCAAGAATGCTGGGGAGAATCCTGTTGAATCTGCGATGCTCGAGTTGACGGCTAGCGATATTTCGGGTATCAACTGGTCCCACGAACTTTGATTTCCAGAAATATATTGCGCGATCATCGTCTTTACCGTCCTGTTAGTTCTCTCGGTCGGGTTCTCCTGAGGGCAGTATGGGGCGGTGTGTTCCATCTCTACGCCAAGAGAGTTCAAATACGCTTTGAAAATCCGACTTGTGAACTGCACTCCGTTGTCACAAACAAACCTCTTTGGCACTCCGAACCGGCATAAGATCCGTTCGCGAAAAGCCTTCTGCAACGTGGCCGCTGTTGCTCGTCTCAGGGGGACCAATTCCACCCACTTTGTGAATGCGTCGTGAAATACCAATAACATCGTGTTACCTTGTTTTGATCGCGGTAAGGGGCCCACGAAATCTGCGCACAGTATCGCCATTGGCTCTGCCACCTGGCGGGTTAGCATGTGTCCGGCTGGCTTCTTTTGTTCGGTCTTGAACAGTTGGCATTTTTCGCAACATTTGACATACCTGGCTGCATCTCTGAACATCCCAGGCCAGTAGTATCGTTGGGACAGCCTCATAATCGTCTTGCGGACTCCTTGATGCCCGGCCGTCGGCGCGTCGTGGCATTCCAGTAGTACTCGCCTTCTTTGTTCCTCGCTGACGCATAGCTTCCACGGGATGTAGTCCTCGTCATCCGCGCGGTGGCCCAGGTGTCTGTACAACTGTCCGTTTTCTTCCACGTAGTCTGTATACTTAGATGGTTCCTTGGCTATCTTTTCCAGCATCTTTGGAATCCATCCTCCGGGGGACTGCTGAACAACGGCTTGCTGGAGCTGCTCTAACGGGTCTCGTGACAAAGCGTCTGCCACCACGTTGAGCTTGCCTTTCCTGTATTTGACGTCAAACTGGTATTGCTGTAGCTCTAAAGCCCAGCGCGCTATCCTTCCTGTGGGGCTCTCGATTGAATCCAACCATTTTAATGCCATGTGGTCTGTGACCACCTCAAATCGGTATCCTTCCAGGTAGCATTTGAGTTTCCTGATCGCCCACACGATCGCCAAGCACTCCTTTTCTGTAGCCGAATAGTTCGACTCGGCCTTTGACAACTTCCGGCTGGCGTACGCTATGACCTGCTCCTGCTGATCAATGGTTTGCGTGAGGACTGCTCCGAGGCCGTAGTCGCTCGCGTCCGTCTGCAACGTGAACTTTTCTCCGAACTCCGGACAAGCCAGGACAGGAGCGGACGTTAGACACCTTTTGAGACTGTCTAATGCGGCTTGTTGCTCCTCCTTCCACGACCACTTCCGGGACTTCTTCAACAGCTCTGTCATCGGTTGTACCACTGTTGTGAAATTGGGCACGAATCGGCGGTACCACGACGCCATCCCTAGGCATCGTCTAAGCTCTTTCAGGTTTGTGGGTGCCTTAAGATTTTTCATGGCTTCCACCTTTGAGGGGTCCGTCTGGATTCCTTTCTCGCTCACCAGATGCCCTAGGTATACTAGCTTCTTCTGAAAAAACGAACATTTTTTTTGGTTAAGTTTTAGGTTGGCCTCTCTCAGCCGTCGGAATACTTCTCTCAAGTTTTCTATGTGTTGCTCTTTCGTTGCGCTTATCACTATGATGTCGTCTAAGTAGGCGAACGCATGGGGCTCCATCTCCGGGCCTATTACCGTATCCAATGCTCTCTGAAAAGTCGCACCGGCCGAATGCAAACCAAATGGCATGACTCGCCATTGAAACAGTCCTCGACCTGGCACTGTGAACGCAGTGTACTCCCTGCTGCTTGCCGCCATTGGGATTTGCCAGTACCCGTGCTTCAAGTCCAGCGTCGAAATGTAACGTGCGTGCCTCAACTTTTCCAGTATATGATTTATCCTGGGTACGGGGTATGCATCCGGTATAGAGTGTGCGTTGAGCTGCCTGTAGTCCACGCACATCCTCCACTCGTTCGTCTTCTTACGGACGAGCACTATGGGCGCGCTGTGTGGGCTGCGTGACGGCTCGATTGCCCCCGCCTCTATCAGTTCGTTCACCTGCTGGTCGATCACACGTTGCATCGCCGGATTTTTGGGGTAGTACCTCTGCTTGACCGGCTTGTCATCCCTCATGACGATCCGATGCTCGGCTACGTTGGATACGCCCTTCAATCCCTCGAAGAGCTGCAACTCTGTCCTTAAAAACTCCTGCGTGGCTGGTTCCAAGTCCGCTGGCCACACCGATTCCTGCGCAGCGTCTTCTTCCGATGATGATCCTGCTTTGGGGTCTCCTCCTTGCGGCGCCTCGGCTCCTGCACTTTCCACCTGGCCTAGCGATGGCTCCTTGACGACTGTAACTGCGTCTCGGCCGGCCCCTTGCTTGGCTAGCGTGGTATCCTTGCTGCGATGCGTCCCCAGGACAGTCTCTCGCTTCTTGCCTCGGGTGCCGCGTCTCTCTTGCTCCTTCTCCCCTTCTGGCCCTAACTCGGCCGTTTCGATCGCCTTGGCTGGCGCATCGGCGCACTTCAGCACCAGCATCGCCTCACCGCACTGCATAGTCGTCCCCATCTTGCATAGAAAATCCATCCCCAGGATAAGACTGTCTAACATGGATGGCATTACGAGCATGTCCATCGGCACTTCTTTGCTGATCAACTTGATTTTGACTCTCAACAATTTACTAATCACTACCTTTGACCCATCTGCTAAGTGAGTATTCGCGGTCGCTGCGAACACTTCCCCCTTTGCCTTTATCTCCTCAAAAAAACTTTGGCTCACGAAGCTTCGTGATGCCCCTGTATCAACCGTCGCCTTCGCCACTCGGTCCCCGACCTTCACCATGGCGACTATGCGACTGTTCTCTACTCTGAGAGGACATTCTAATTTCGGGACTGACTCGCGCCGGCGCCCATCCGATCCCGATCCGGATGACGCGGCTGCCCGTTTCCCGCTCTCCTACCGCAACATGCCAAATCGCTCACGCCTTGAGCACCACACTGTCTACAGAATACCACCTTAGGATTTGGGCATTCTCTGGCAAAGTGTCCCCCTTGTGAGCAGTTGTAGCACACGCGACTCACGACTGCCGACCTAACCTGTTCATGCCCCATCATGTTGTTCGAAATTTCATCGCGCCTGGTGACGGGATGACTGCCAGTCTCATTTCGCGCTAAGGGTACCTGTGCTGGCGGGCTCCTAAACGGATTAGGCGGTTTGGCGGGTGTGTCCACGCCACCGGACCTACCCTGATACCCAAGAACCCTTGTCTGGTTGTACCCCGTCTCCCCCTGGAACTGACCCGGGATGCTTTCAAACTCTGAGGCTATCTGTGTTAGCTGAGACAAGTCTGTAAAATCACTCCGTCGAATATATAGGCGGTACTCCCGAGAAAGATTCTCATACACTCTTTTCAGCTCCTGCTCAGGGGTATAACTGGCGTGCCGCATTAATCTCTTCAGGTTGACTAAATATTCTTTATACCCTTCCCCTACGCGTTGTCGGCGGGCCCTGATCTCGTCCTCTAACCTGTCAAAGTATTGGGGAGGCAGAAAGAATCCTAAAAATTCTCTTTTGAACGTTCCCCACGTCACGTCCCTTAATCCGCTCGTTGAGAACCAACTACCTGCCATGCCTGTCAAAGCCTCGCTCATCGCTCTCGGTATGCGATTCAGCTCTATATCGTACGTTTGGGCGCGTTCCTCCAATGTCTCTATAAACGCCAGTGGGTCGGAATAACCATCAAATTTAACACCCCATTTCCTAACCTGATCAGGGACGACCATGTAATGCCGGTGACTGTTGACGAGCTCGTACATTTGCCTGTAATCCGCCTGTCCCACCTGGGTACTGGTCATGGGCGGCCCTACGGGCGGCACTACATGTACGTTCGGGGTCAATCCAGCTATATATTCGCCAACGGTCGGTGCAAATCGCGCGTGGCCGGATGATGGTGGCAATTCTCCTGATGACCCTGATAACGCCAACAAATCGGATTCCGATTTTTGTCTGGGTCGCGCCCCTTCATTAACAACAGTGGGCGGGACGGGTGACCCTCGACCCTTGGCGAACTTCCGCTCCCATTCGCCCAACCGGTTCCAGGTTGACGAACTATGGCCCCCCAATTTGATCAAATCACATACCCGTTTCCGTAAATCTTCTACCTTGCCGGCGCTTTCTATGTTTAGTTCCTGAGCGATTCGTTCCAGATCCTCCTTCCGGCAGCAGTACACCCATCCTAGACCCACGCCTGGGTTGTCGCATCCTTTTTCTTCTAAACTCAGGTTGTGCTCCATGGTCGCTGTTCGTGATTTTTTTTTTTGTTTTGTAATTGTATTTGTTTAGATTTTTATTAAATTTAATTAAATTTTTATTTAATTTATTTAAATTTTATTTAATTTATTTAAATTTTATTTAATTTTTATTTAATTTATTTAAATTTTATTTAATTTATTTAAATTTTATTTAAATTTTATTTAATTTATTTAAATTTTATTCAGCCTTATTTAAATTTTGTTTATTAAAAATTTTCCACTCTCGTCCCACTGTACAACGATCAGCCACCACGCCCAATACCAATTTTAACCTTTGGGCATTGGCGTGTGCTGCGCTTTCACAGTCAGCGTTCGCGCTGCTCCGCTGTGATCACTTTCACGACCGACACTGTTTCCCGCGATTTTAGCCGTTTTCTAGCCGAACGCTCACGTCTGTCTTTTCGTTATTCCCGTTCGCTTAGTTGGTGCGTCTTCTTTCACCGTCAACTTCGCTGCACGTGCACTCTAAGCTTCGACCGATTTGCTGCTTAACACACACCAAATAATTTTTTTTTCGCGACGACTGTACGTTTGACAAATTTTCTAGCGCCAACTGACCATCTGGCACCTTTTATTGCCCTCGCCGTTGCTTTCAGTTTTTTTTTTTTTTTGAACGCGCGCGCGATCTACGGGGTATGACCGGGTATGTCCGACTATCACAATTTACACTTGTTAGCAATATGTTTGGGGTTTTTACTTCCAAATTATATTACTCCTCTTTCGCTTGGGTCCCTGCTCGGGCGCCACTTGTAAAGTAGTTATTCTGCCGGGGTACAGATCTCAGTCTGTCCACGGCCCACGTCACAAGATATTTATATTTAAAATCAGCGACGTTTGCGAAATGGAGGTAAGCGTTTCGCGACGTTCGACCCGGTGTCTTAAGACGAGTACAGCAACGAGCGCCTCGGCGGTTAGGGGTCGTACAAGGTCAACCTTTGTACTGTCGCCTCCAATTGCGTGAACCGTGCTGTCACTTTGCTAAATGCTGACCACCGATTTCTTTGGTGCATTAACCCCTCTGCCCGGCATTAGTAATTTCTAAACAAAAATGCGCGTGTCTTTATCTCCAATCATACTTTCCTTTAATATATGTATTTAAACTTCCTCGTTTTAAACAATCTCAAGTAAACTTTGTAAACCGCGGCCGCGTCTGCTCAACTTCGAACTCTATTCTCTACTACTTTGCCGGCCTCGCGCTTCAGGTCAGCGCGCTTCTTGTATTCTTGCTCGCGACAATTTGGTCGCGTGCCGCGAGCGTGCGGCCGATCGTCGCTCTTTTGTCGCCGGCTTCGCTGCCCGGCTCTCTTGTGCTGTGACGTACTACTCTATTTGTATTCATTTCATTGTAAGCTTAAACAATAGGTATGTGCGTAATGATTATATACTAAGCATATAGTTAACGATTACATGGTAAGTATATAATTAATGATTGATATGGAGTAATCAGTATATGGTTAATAATTAAATACTAGGTACATGGTACAAGATCTTCATAAGTTTATTTCATAAGTTTATTTCATACGTGTTAATAGTCTATCTGTGTAGGAGGCTCCCGCCGGGCCTACTTCACAACCTATAATGATGATTCTCTTAGTAACTTACTACAGTCAGACTTGGGAGCACTGTCAGCTTGGTGCCGTTATAACTTACTTAATTTAAATTGTTCAAAATGTAAAATCATGACTTTTTGTAGAGGTACCCCTCATAATGCTCACTACGTGCTTGATGCTTCACCACTTGTCCGCGTTTTTGAAATTAAAGATTTAGGCATCATTCTTGATAGCAAATTAAAATTTGATTCTCACATATCGTCGATGGTCAATAAGGCCATAAACGTTCTTGGCTTCATCAAGCGGTGGTCTAAAGAGTTTGATGACCCCTACACCACTAAAACGCTATATACATCCCTAGTACGTCCCATCCTGGAGTATGGATCTTGTGTGTGGTCCCCGCAATACGGGATTCACCAGGATAGAATTGAATCAGTGCAGAGGAAATTTCTTCTGTTTGCGCTCAGATGTTTTAACTGGGTTCCTGGAATAGACCTTCCCCCCTATTCAAGTAGACTTTTTTTAATTAATCTTCCTTCCCTGTTGAACCGTAGAATTATGCATGGTGTAGTATTTGTTAATCATCTACTTAATGGTGAAATCGACTCATCAGTTCTTCTAAGTCGAATAAAATTAAATGTTCCCATTAGATCCACACGTAACTTTTTACCCCTCAGCCTCGATCGTTGCTCGAGCAACTATTTAATTCATGAACCATTTCGTGTATTATGTTCTGACTATAACAAACTTTATTCTCTTGTCTCTCTGGAGACCTCGACTCCAGTACTAAAACGATCTATCCTTTCTGCCTTATCTAATCGTAACCACTAATCACTAATCTACCACTGGTCTGATTGGGTTTTTCTGGGTTTTTCCCAATCCACGCAACAAATGTTGGGCCACTTATTTTCTTGTTGAATTTCCCAGAGCTTTAACGTTAAATTTATAATTGTTTCAACCTTAATTTACTTTCAGCACTTCACATAATTTTAAATTTTACTTTAAACTTAATTATTTTTATTATGATTACTTTAATTAGTTTTATTCTCATGTCAGCTGTTCATAGCTGACAATAAATAAATAAATAAATAAATAAGACTCCTGCATTCGTTTGTTGGCAAAGGGGGTAGTGGTGAAACAGCTGCAAGCAATGCTTCATGACATTGGTAGCAATGATTCAATTTTCTCATTTTGCTTTGCCCTATTCCGATTACATGTAAACACAGAGTTGCACAGTGTTTGATGTGAATAATAAAATTATCGATACGAAATATCGCACATGCAACTATTGCCGCAATTAGTAAATACGTTGTTCATTATTGTGGTTTAAAATTATTAATTAAAATGTTTTGGACAAGAGAGTTGATTGAACTGCTGTTAAGTCAATATGAGCAGCACGAACATTTATATAATGTTCGGAGCGATATTTATAAGGACAGGGTAAAGCGCTCCAGCAGTTTGTATTCAATTTGCGAAACGTTGAAGGTGAAAGAGCCCAAAATCCAATGCCTCAACCGCCATACCTGTCGCACTCAAAAGTTCTTTTGCTAAATCCATTTTATTTACTTGTTTCTCTCTCAATCAATAATCATTTGTTAACAAATAAAACAATCGATGGCAACGATTAATGTTAATCGACCATAAATTTAAACCAGAGTTGCATTTACACAGATCACTGCATAAAAAGCCTCATGAAAAAACATTGACGCAGTTTTTACACGAAATTTAAATGAAAAATTTGAATCAAAAGTTTATGTATGTTACTTTAGCTATCATAGACCAATATTGTCCGTATTAAAAAATAATATTTAATAAATATATAAAATTATTGATAAAAAATAAAAATTATACTAATAAAAGGGAAACTAAATTCAATAAACTATTCTTTTCTTTTTTATGCTAATATAAAGCAACCAAACAGGTATAAGCAGCTGTTAACACATCGCTCGTGAGTTCTAACACTCATTAGTTTTTTTATATGAAGTTTTTCAGTCCGTACGCTGTACGGGCCTTCTGCGTACAGGCCTTAAGTAAAAACGTTGCATTCGGATGCAATCGATTGCGGCCACATTGCAAAGGGATTCGGCTGCGGTTGTCGTGTACGGTGCGTTTGATGCAGATCTCTGGAGAGTGCCACTGGCTATGTTGACACCAAATTTGATAACACTAACTCACAAATTGTGAAAGATACACAGATTCCCCTTTCAACGAGGTGGCGAGGCGGCTGAGATGGAAGGCGTGAACGTGGTCTGTAAGGTTTTGATGCATACTTTTGGGGACGTCAACACCCATCTTGGCACAAAATTTTGGATCTAGCTTTAAAACTGTGAAAGACACAGGCGTTCTCGATTAAAAATGATCGAGCCAGAGGCAGAATGAGTGGGCGTGGCACCAAAATTGATTTTCAGTTATCGATCCAATCCTATTACTGTACTTGTTCAAGTCTCAAGCTTCACTGGTGTCGAAAAATGTTGAGTGAGGAAAACGGCATGTAATTTTACCCTCAAAATGGTTTTTAATGCTTGAACTTTGTTTTATTTGTTGAACTTTGAACTTTGTTTTATTCAGTGTCAAGATTGGGGTTATATTGGGTCTGGCAAATCGGACAAACAAGACGCTTCTGTGCCTTAAGCAGTTTAAAACACATTAACACAATAATTAATCATGAATATAAACCTGTATATAATAATAATACCCTTGACTTACCTAAACGACAACCCTGGAGCCATTTTCAATTCTTTTAATTTATATATTTTTGCGCTATATAAATTTTCTCCTCACATTTCTTGCTGTAGCAGCATAATAAATATGCCGGCTAAGTTCCGTTATTCTAAGAAAATATGCAAGGCTGCCACATAGTTACATACATGGTTGAATGTTTCTTTGGCTGAAATGTCATAAAATACATAATACTATTTACACAGCAAACGAGCGGTAAATGGTTGAAGAATGTTACAAAAATGTTATTTATGCTTGATTTTAGTTAGTATATGGTTATTTTAATTGAAGAAAGTACTTATTTAGCAATAATTTTTGTTAGTCCGGCAGCCTTTTTATAATGGCGGCAACTATTTGTGTTTATGTATGGGTATGGTATATATTTATTGAAATATATTCAAAAATGCAAATATCTCATGAACGTGCTGTTTAATTTTCTTCATTTAAACGGCAAAAGAATGAGAAAAATATGCCCCGTATCCCTTACAAACGTGCAACTGACGCCATGTCTAGGAAAAAAATATAAAAGTTAGCAACGATTTTCATTTTTGATTAAAATAATGCCACCTAGTTACATACATTGTTGAACGTTTCCTTGGCTGAAATGTCATATAATACATAATACTATTTACACAGCAAATGCAAGGTAAATGGTTGAAGAATGTTACAAAAATGTTATTTATGGTTGATTTTAGTTAGTATATGGTAATTTTAATTGAAAAAAGCTAATTTTAGAAATTTAATTTGTTAGTCCGGCAGCCTTTGTTTGCAATTTCATACATATTATGTACCGGTTAGCTTTCCGCAGTGAACATATTAATCGAACCAGCGCCATATCAGTCAGCTTTCTGCTGGACAACTGTTCTGTTCATGCACAAACTACAAGCTCGATAGACTTTTCACATGAACTTTTTGAGGTCAATTAACAATTAATTAATTTTCTCACTAACTAGCTATTTAATTTATCTAAATTTAACTTTAATTGCTTCTACAAGCATGTAGCTTTAATTTAATATATGCCTCATTCGACGCCATGCTGTCAGAGAAACGATGTATACGTTTGAGAACCACGCATTGATTTTGGCGGTCATTTTGTATAGTGCTAAAACCGAGGTAATTGCACTCTTTCGCAAATTCCTTAAAAACGTGCTGTTTCTTTTTCCTGCAAATTTTTTTATTAAATAGGTGAAATAAATGTGAATTAAATAAACACAAAGTTCCAAAAATCGTTGCTGGCGAACCGTTGCTAACTTTACATACATCAAACAGCTGTTCGCTAATTTATTGTTCAGGGTTATCGGTTCGATTTCATGTTCATGTTCAGGCCAAGTTCACTTTTGGGTAATGGCTTGGTTTTCACGTACCAATTCAATGCACGTTCACTTAAAATTCAATTCAGTTCAAGTTCGGATAACCGGGACTTTAGCTCAGTTTTTCAAATCAAACATGTACACGGGCAACGAGATTTTATACTTATAGAGGCTTCAAACATCTATTTCCCAACTAACCGAACATTTCTGGAACCTGGCGATTTTACTCTCTCGGGGGACTGCCGTTTGTTGCTACGTGAACTGTGGGCGAATTCGATGTCCTTCGGCTTGCTGGCTGCGATACAACATGAGCTGCCGTAGCACAGCCCAGCCTTACTGTGTGTGTGAGCGCGAGCGCTGCTGATTTCAGAAGCAATTTGAGCAAGGAAGTAATTTCTCGATTAATATATTTTAGTGGATTTTTCATAATATTTTTTATGTTTTGCATATATTTATTAATTCATAGGGTACACGTAAATAAATAATTTACAAAAATGAATGTGATTTTAAAATAAAAAATGAAAATATATTGATGTGAAAAATGAAAAGTGATTTCAGCCATGACTGCAGAAAAAAAAGTTTTCCCAAACGTTTTGTGGTTAGTCTGTTTCTTTTAAGAGTACCTGCGCCTGCTTTTGACAACAGTCACTCCGCGTGTACTGATGGTCCCATTAAATATAAATATTTTTTGGCAAGAGTGTAAAGATTTGGGTAGACTGATATCATTTCGTCCCGAGCGTCAAAAACATTGCGCTTTAGTTCCAGATTTTGAGCATTTAGAAAGAAAGCCGATTCATCTGGTGGCATGTCATCATTTTTGAACTCGATACCGAAGGTTAAGAGTATATTGGGTTTTTGCAATGTCCGTCGTGGTGTCTGTCCGTCCGTTCGTCTGTCCGTCCGTATGTTCTCAACTTTCTTCCACACCCTTCAAGCTAGAGACTTGAAACTTTGCAAATGTCTTTATCTATGGCATATTAAATTAAAGGGTCAAGATTGGAGTTCTACGATAACTAGGGGGCTGGCAAATCGATAAACTCGATAACTCAAAATCTATAAATACAGCTATTTCGCATGCCCTTAAAGCTAGAACTACCAAATTTGGGAGAAAATAGCTACTAACAACCCCCAAAAAACTGCATCTAAAATTTTGCAGCCACGCCAACCCATTCTGCCTCCAGCCCCCCGCAATTTAAAACCAAAAAATCCCAATATCTTCTAGAGGTTTTGAGCTAGAGCCACCAAATTGGTGCCAAGATAGGTGTTGACGACCCCTAACCAAATTCATAAAAACTTTGCATGGCACGCCTATCCATACTGCACTAGCCGTCCCAAACCACCCCAACGCTTCGCTTAAAACGGGAACGTGTGTACCTTTTAAACTGTTTAAGCTAGAATCCCCAATAGGATAATAGCTGTTTATGTAGGGTTGCCATCCGTCCTGGAATTCCGGGACATGTCCCGCTTTTGCAGGTAATGTCCCGGTGTCCCGACCCGACACGAATTTGTCCCGGTTTTCTATTGTTTCGATGATTAACGGATTTTTAAATGGCTGCAACTAGACGACGCGAACTTTTCGTATGATGTAATTGTAGCGATGTGTGTTGAATAATTTTTTGAGAAAAACATTTCGATAGACGATTTAGTCTTGTTCGACCAAGTTGCCAACTTGATGAAGTGTTTGTCACGACAAGTGAAGACGTTTTTTAAGAAAGGCTCCGCAGATAATCTGGTACAGTTTTTTGCAGCAAACGTAAAGTCGACCTGTTACTCGGAACTTCCGAGTCAGAAGTATTGAAAATAGCAGAATTCTTTTATGCAATTCCTCCGCACAATGCAAATTGTGAAAGGTTTTTTTTGTTGATAAATTCGCAGTGATCAGACGAAAGAAATAGGTTACTGGTGGAGAATGTTGAATACTTAATGAAAATTCAATTAAATTTTGTAGACATGAGTTGTTTGAACTTTTATAATGAATTGATGGACAAAAAAATATTAGTGAATTGAAAAAAATAGGCAGTGTGGAGAAGTACAATAATAAGTAAGCCAAAATAATTAATAAATATTAATAAGTATACGTAGTTGTAATGACGTATGGCCTGTTAAGTTAAATGGCTTATTTCAATTTGTAATGAATAAAAATATGTGAGCATTGAATTTGTAATGAACAAATATATCAATATTAAAATTGTGGGGGGGGGGGAGGGTTTGTGTTCGAACGTCCCGGACTGGCCTGAGCCCCAGGTGGTCACCGTATGTTTATGACCCCCGAAAAACTGCATCAAAGTTTTGGAGCCACGAGAGATGCACACTTTTAACCACTTACTTGGACTGTCATTGCTTTTAATGGCCGTAAAATGTTTAATATTTCAAGAATTACATTTTTATCTTGCGGTGTTATCACTGGCGGAGAGTCATTAAATTCAACAGGAATAGAACAAGTTTTATGAAGCGTTCGAGCATATAATATGTGGTGGTTCACCTAGTTTTAACAGCAAGATTACATTTCAGCATTTTGCCTTCGCTCACTCCAGCGTTTGATTAAACATCTCGGAGCTGGTCACTTGCTTTTAAGCTGCACACAATTTCTCGGCCTTTCGAAATAATTGCGGTAATTTCTGTAATATTCAAAGAACTCTCACACACCAGATTCAAAATGTGAGCAAAGCAAGGAATGTGCCGCTTTTTGCCGAAGGTGTCATGTATAGCTTTAACCACATTCGCTGCATTGTTAGTCACAACAGCAATAATCTGTTTTTCATCTATCGAAAAATCATTTAAAGCTGCTTTTAAGACATCAGATATGTACATATATGTACAGCTGTATGCGCTTCTGTTAAAGGAAACACTCCGATGGCTATATTCATTTGCTCATTTTTATGTACGCCATTAACGGTTATTCCAAGCATTCTGTTCATTGCAGGGTCTGTCCAAGCGTCTGTTCTAGATGATTTACGAAATATCTGCAAACATGTTTCTTTTTCAGTCACATATAAAGATTCTATCAGAGCTTTTATTGTGTTTCTTGATGGAACTTTAAACAAAGCAAAATGGCTTTTCATAAAATCCAAAAACCTTTTACCTGTTGAAATAATTTAAAAATAAGTACATATGTACATTTACAATGAAATCTCAGTCAAAGTGCCACTTTAAAAGTCTACTTCTTCAGTGACATTAAAGTGTTAAGTAAAATAAAATAAGTCAATTTGCAAAATAACAATTCCATTATTGAATACCTTCAACAAAATCGAAAGGCAAATTATCTTTCACTATAAGCACAGACAGTCTAATATATAGACTGTGCAATTGGCAATAAAAGCTCTTTCTCATGTATTCGAGCTGGGAACTTTTCTTGGTTTTGCCGGGTTTTGCCTTTGCTTCAGAAGGTATGAGCGAGCGCGGCAGACGTTGCAGACGTTTTTGTTTCCCTTGCCCTTGCGCTCGTCGTCTATCGTACGACAACCAAAAACGGTATATGTTTGTAAATATTTGTATGCAAGTGTTTGATACATAAATTTCTTGCTGGGCTGCTTGCCGAGATTTTTGTTATTTCAAAATCCGACAAAACCAAGAGAAGTTCGCAAGTGCGGAAACATGAGACGCAAAAGCTCTTGCGCAGTCTATATATTAGACTGTCTGTGCTATTAGACCTGTCATTGGTAACCTTTTCTTTTTTTGACATTTCTGTTGCAAAGCTTTGAAATTTATTGAAAGAATTCAATATGAGAGGTTGACGATAGTTGCTGGAAAAGATGTTGCTACAGCTACCTTTGTCATTGTTGTTGCTTATGGCTTTTTTGTTGAACATGCTATTCATATGCTGTTGCTATCCAATGATATAATGCTGTTGTCAGTGGATTGAATGCTGCTTTTGTTATCCACTAGATTAAGCCCCCTTCACACGGTCGGTTTGTAATATGTAGTATTTTTATACTCGATACCGAAGGTAAAGACTATATGGGGTTTGTGCAATGTCTGTCATGGTGTCCGTCGCAACTTTTTTCCACAGCCTTCAAGCTAGAGTTTTGAAACTTTGCAAATATCTTCCACAGTTTTTGAGCTAGAGCCACCAAGTTTGGTGCCATGATAGGTGATGAAGAAACCCAAAAAATGGATGCATTTCCCACACATACCGCCACCAGCCCCTCTTCGTACACATTTAACAAACTTTGGACAAGAGTCACCAAACTTGGCATTAAATAATAGCAATTGACGACCCCCAAAGATCTGCAGCAAAAATTTGGATGCCACCCATATAATATACCAAGCAGTTTAAATCACCTTCATAATCTTCGGATCACAATCCTATCGAGCATGTTTGACATTTATTAGACAAAAAAAATTTATGGAGTGTTTGTACTCCAAGTAGATGTGTAAACTTATAAATGTGCAATACAAAGAACTATGTATTTAAACTTACATATGTATTATTACATTATTGAATATATAAAATTTTCTCTATTTATACCCTGAACCCATAAAATGGGTAAATCAGGGTATAATGGTTTTGTGCAAAAGTATGTAACAGGCAGAAGGAAGCATCTCCGACCCCATAAAGTATATATATTCTTGATCAGTATCAATAGCCGAGTCGATATGGCCATGTCCGTCTGTCCATCCGTCTGGCCGTCTGTCTGTCTGTCCGTCTGTCTGTCTGTCCGTCTGTCCGTCTGTGTGAACGCGTAGATCTCAGAGACTACAAGAGCTAGAGACTTCAGATTTTGAATATAAGTTCTTCTATACCATAAGCAGAACAAGTTTGCTTCAAATTATCGATAACTACTCTAGTTTTCGATATACACATAGAGTCGACTTCAAAAAAATGTCGAATTTGGAAAATGTACAAACGGGGGTTGAAAAAATGGGTAACGATAGAACTTTTCTCAAAATTTCGTCCAAATCGGTTGAGAAGCACCAGAGATATCGTAAAGTTAAGTCAGCTATGAGTTTTGTTTAAAGTGATCATTATTTGAAACATACTTTTAGGACGCAAGGACTGCAACTGGGTTCAGGGTATCTTCTGGTCGGGCTATCCCGACTAGAGCCTTCTTACTTGTTTTATATGGAGTTTTATGTTTGTATAAGTGATGACTTTTTACCCTACCGCGCCAATAGATGTTAACATATCAAAACATACGTTCTCAGCACATAACTTCAATGGAATCCCTCAAACATGCGCTCGTTATCCAATGGAGGTAAATAACAAGCCAGGGGACCTCAAACCTAGTTGGAGGACAATGGCGGCACAATAAAATATAAATTTTTTGTTTTTACAAATATTTTATGGTTTCTTAACGTTTTTTTATGTGCCAATACTATTTTTGCTGGGGTTTGTAAAATAATTGGTAATTTGTCGATTCATAATATGGCATGGATGTCGTCCTTCAGCATCAAAAGTTATAGCATTCGGAGCTGTTGTGCCAATACATTTTTGGCCCACTGTATGTATGAATAATGTGTGTACTTACCCTAGGACAAATACAAGTTCTGATATTGTTGTGAATCGATTATTAATCGATATTTGCGCAGTCAGTTGCAAAAAAAAACAAGTAA
>JAWNNU010001832.1:0-13371 GCA_035044585.1 Scaptomyza polygonia
GGGGGTAATTAACCTGTCAAAAAAATCAAATTTATGGGTGTAATTAAAGTGTCCCAGAACCGACAATTCCCTACTACTAGTGTGCCTTATGAACTTGGAAGATTCATTCACCACTTCTCTGAAGGGCTCACAGTACCATTTCAGGCCAGTTTTTGCGAGTAAACAGTATCTAATTTTGGCAGTAAAGCCAGAACATTTCATATGGATCATGTTATCACATAATCTACATAGAATATAGTCTTGGTTGTTGGACCCAACCAATTTGCAATTTGAACTGCAGCAAACAAGCATATTGATAATAATTTAATAAATAAATAAATTACCTAAAACAGTTTATATGCTCTATCAAACAAAAAGTAGGGTGCAAGAATGAAGTAAGAAAGAGTCTATGCAATGAGCACTATAGACGGTAAAAATCAGAAGAGCGCTTAAGCGAGAGAGCCTGAGCGCGCTAGCAGGTTTAACCATGGTTGAATTATACATGGTTATGTCAAGAGAGCAAGCTCTCTCAATTTGTAGAAGCTTGTTGTTAGTCGCAAAGCAGCTGTCAACATGGTAAGTTGTGAGTGCGGACGAATTTTTCGTGCAATTTTAAGGTTATGTTACTTTTTAGAACTATGTTTATATGTTTTATACGTTTGTGATTTCCTTTTAGCCTCGTGATTGTGGTAGTACATATTTCATGTCATTTTATTTCATAACATAATCAGTTTAAATTGTTGTTTACACATGTAGCCAAAAACACAGAACGCTCTGAAATTAGAACCGCTGTTGAATAATGTAAACAAAATCACACATCGTTCTATCTCTTTTTTGCTCACTAAAACAAGACGATGAAGCATTATCGAGAAAGCAATTATGCTATCTCTGTTGCACTCGCATGGTCTTATCATTAGGCTCCTTCTGTTACGCATGACACAACCATGTATAATTCATTCATGGATTTAACCGCACGTACGTCGGATAAGAGCAGACGAAAGCCGGAGAGGACTTATGCTGGCAAGCAAGAGCAAGAAAAATAGACAAGCTGTTTGTTGTTAGTAAACGAAAGAAAACTGAGTATGCAAAAGCAAATATTTATGTACATATCTATATACGTTTGTTTTCTATTTTTCAAAGCACTGCAGCGTAAGTTCTACTGAAAATTAAAATGAGATTTAAGTCGACAATCAATTGATGCACAGAATCGTATATGTAACGTATATTTGCGATCACTGCCAGAATTGTTTACCAAATAAAACAAATTAAAACTCCGTAAACACATACAAGAAAACAATATATTATTGAGAGCACTCAAAAACACAACCGTCACCAACGAAAGACAAAAGCTTATGAGAAAGCATTTAGGTCTATAGGTATCTATCATATCTTTTTAATGACACACTTACAGCATGTGCACCTCGTAAGTATACATGTAGGTATATATGTATATGTAGGTATGTATATATGTATACATAGTTGTAACTATGAACAACAGTGAATAGCTCGGCTGAGCATTCGCCTAACTTGTATGTATATGGTACGAGTGAAGGAAGCTTGCTGCTCCGTAATCGGAGCTGAAGAGCTATTTGTGAAAAAGTATACACATGAATATAACGGTGAATAGCTAAACGATTAAAATTTGTAAAAAAGTGATTTAAATATGAATAAACAAAGTGCATTTGTTAATGAAGAAAATGGTGAACAAATAGTGAAAGAAAATGAGTGAGTACTTAATATACATACATTTTATTGTAATTATTATCACAAATTTGATATTAAATGAGCGATCTTAAAAGTAGCCCTCTTTTATACACACAAACACACACACACATATAGTTTAAATTCTCAATTTAAATTTTCAGTATGTATGTATCCATATAAATATATATATATATATATATATATACATATATATATGTGGTTTAATGGTTTAAATGACATACATATGTAATGAAGAATGAATATATTTATATACATATACATATATATATATATATACATATATATATGTTTAATAGAAACCATTAAACCAAGCACGTGTAGTATCTAGGACCTATGTGTTTTGTGTAGGTAATACACATTAATGCTGCGCAGAGAAAGTATATGTATATGATATTTTAAATACAGTGTTGCCCATATTCGACGGACCCATGTGTTTTTTTTAAAAAAATCAAAGAAAACAAGTAGAAACGTTGCAGTCGACCGCACCCGACTGCGGTATACTCGATACCAGTAGTAAAACAGATTAAAAGAGAGCTGATTGCAATGGTGTGTGGATACGGCAGGGGTGTACGCTGCCTCAACGATTGTCTGGTGCAGATGGGGATGCCAAAAAGCTATCTTCCTTCCAAATTTGGTGACTCTAGCTCAAAGCTTGTTAAAGGTAGGGGCTGGGGCGGTATGGGGGCGTGGCATCAAAATTTTTGCTACAGATCTATGTATCATGTCAATAGCTATCCTCAAACCGAATTTGGAGACTTTATCTCAAACTTAGTAGAATATGGTGGAAGGGGGGCTGGGGTCTGGGGGCTGGTATGGGGGGCGTGGCGTCCAAAGTTTATTTGCAGATCTATTTAAGATGTTAATTGCTATCCTCATACCAAATTTGGTGACTCTAGTTCAAAGTTAGTAGAATATGGTGGAAGGGGGGCTGGGGGCTGGTATGGGGGGCGTGGCGTCCAAAGTTTTGCTGTAGATCTATTTATGATGTTAATTGCTATCTTCATACCAAATTTGGTGACTCTAGCTCAAAGTTAGTAGAATATGGTGAAGGGGGGGCTGGGGGCGGTATGGGTGGGGCCGCCATCCAAAATTTTTGGGTTTCATCATCACCAATCTTGGCATCAAATTTGGCGTCTCTAGCTCAAAAAAAAATGTGGAAAATATAGGCGTTTTTGATTTCAAAATGCAGGGGGCTGGGGAACGGGGGGGCGTGGCTCCAAAACTTTGATGCAGTTTTTTGACGATCATTAATAGCTATTTTCCTACCAAATTTGGTGACTCTAGCCTTAACGCTTTGGAAAATACACGCATTCCCGTTTTTAGTGAAGCATTGGGGCGGTTTGGGGCAGCTTGGGCAGTATGGATTGGCGTGGTATCCAAAGTTTTTATGAATTTTTTTGGGGGTTATAATTATCTATTTTGGCACAAAATTTGGTGGCTCTAACTATAAAACTGTAAAAGATATAAGCATTTCTGTTTTTAAACTGCGGGGGTGCTGGGGGCGGAATGGGTGGGTGGGGCTCCAAAACTTTGATGCAGTTTTTGGGGGATCGTTACCAGTTATCTACCTACCAAATTTTGTGACTCTAGCTCAAACACTATGGAAGATACACGCACTACCGTTTTTAGCGAAGCGTTGGGGTGGTTGAGGGCGGATAGGGCAGTATAGATGGGCGTGGCATCCAAAGTTTTTATGAATTTGGTTGGAGATCGTCAACACCTATCTTGGCACCAAATTTGGTGGGTCTAGCTCAAAAACTGTAGAAGATATAGGCATTTTTAGTGTTAAACTGCGGGGGGGCTGGGGGCGGAATGGGTGGGCGTGGCTCCAAAATTTTTGATGCAGTTTTTTGGGGATTGTTAGTAGCTATTTTCTCCCCAAATTTGGTAGTTCTAGCTGTAAGGGCTTGCGAAATAGCTGGATCTATCGATTTTGCGTTATCGAGTTTATCGATTTGCCAGCCCCCTAGTTATCGTAGAACTCCAATCTTGACACTTTAATTTACTATGCTATAGATAAAGGGGTTTACAAAGTTTGAAGTCTCTAACTTGAAGGGTGTGGAAAAAAGTTGCGAACATACAGACGGACAGACACCATGACGGACATTGCACAAACCCAATATACTCTTTACCTTCGGTATCGAGTATAAAAATAAAAATTTGGCGGTTGGCAATCTTAATCATTTAATTTTTTCCAAGTAAATTTGTTTACATCAATTTTTGAATATGATATCTCTCATATGGCCGCGTTGATGGCGTATTGTGCCCTTTTTGCAGCATTTTCCATCGTTTTCGCCAACATTTCGGCCGGAATAGCGGCTATTTCTTCACGAATGTTGTCCTTGAGCTCTTCTACGGTCCTTGGCTTGTTAACGTAAACCTTTGACTTCAAATATCCCCACAAGAAGAAGTCAGGCGGCGTCAAATCGGGCGAACGCGGTGGCCAGTCCAAATCACCACTTTTCGACATCAAACGGCCCGGAAACAATTTCTTCAGAAAATCGATTGTTATGCGACTTGTGTGAGGTGGAGCGCCGTCTTGTTGAAACCAGAACTGCCTCATACGCTTTCGACGAATAATTGGCATCACAAAATTGGTCATCATGTCGCGATAACGCTCCTGGTTGATGGTAACAGTATGGCCATTTTCATTTTGGAAGAAAAACGGCCCAATGACCGTTTTCGCACTAACGCCGCACCAAACTGTGACTTTTTCGTCATGAAGAGGCACTTCTTGAATCTCCTGAGGATTTTCAGTGGCGTAAATACGGCAATTTTGCTTATTTACGGTCCCATTCAATGTGAAATGGGCTTCATCGGACATGATAATTTTGTTCCAAAATTGCTCGTCATCTTCGGCCATTTCGATGACTCTTTGGGCCCATTCCAATCGACGAGGCTTGTCCGCAGGCAAAAATCTATGCGTCAATTGAATTTTAAACGGGAACAAATGCAAATCAACGCGAATAATCCGTTGTAAAGTGGACCGAGCCATGCCCAACTGCTGAGAACGGCGTTTTTGGGATGTTCTTGGGGACCTCTCAACACTGGCTCGTACGGCAGCGATATTCTCGGCCGATCGCCTTGGCCGACTTTTATTTGGCCTCTTCGGATTAGAAAGAGCCTCACCAGTCGAAAATATTTCGTATATGGTGTTCTTAGAAGGCGCACTTTTCACATTTTTTAATTTTTTAAAAGCACGTTGAGTTTTCACAATTGACTTGTTCTGTTGAATGTAAATTTCAACTATTTCAGAGCGCCCGCGTGGCGTGTATTGTTCCATGGTAAAAATCTGCTTGGACTGACGCTTCAAACGCGGTATGTCATTAAGCGATCTGACATCTCTGTCAAAAGTTATGGCGTTGCCAGATGGGTCCGTCGAATATGGGCAACCCTGTATATATATGTAAATGTATATCGCGCGAACTTCGATGATCAAACTCTTAATATCGTTCTTTTTGTTCAAATTTTTTGAACGAATAATTTGTTTGTTGTGTACATAACACTATTTATACCTAATTATATATACCCGTTATTTATACCTAGCTTTTTTCTTTTTAAAGAGTAGAATATCTTAAAGAGCTAAAATGTAAAAATTAAGAACGTCAAAGGGCATATTCTCAGCGTCAGACAGTAAAAAAAAAAAAAGAAAAAAGAAAAGCAGTATCAAATGCTGAACGTCAAACGAAATTTCGTCAAAGTATTGCAGAAAAATAGTAAGTGGATAAGTAATTTGATTTAATAATCAAATTTAACTTTACGATTTCATCACTTTTTTCACAGGATTGACATCTTTTCTTTCTGTGAAATTTAACTTGCAAATGAATAATGATCCAAAAGAATCAACAACAAAATATGGGACCACCATTGACCCAGTATTTTCGAGATATTTAGAGGATATCAAGTCTCGAACTTATGTTTCCTATTTTAGTTACCATAAACCTATAATTTCAACTATACAAATTCCTGAATAGCCTACATTGTATTGTATTGTATTGAATAACTATAATGATTAACATAATAAAAATAAAAAAAATATTTTTAACAATATTAACTTCTCATTTATTCAATAAAAATAAATAAGTTGGTTTTCTTGCACCAAGCTCAAAAAGTGTAACTTGAACTAATATCAAAGAAAATATAAAAAAAACAAGTAGAAACGTTGCAGTCGGACGCACCCGACTGCGGTATACTCGATACCAGTAGTAAAACAGATTAAAATAGAGCTGATTGCATGTGATTGATATCCACATTGATTGGGGTGTGGATACGGCAGGGGTATAGGCTGCCCCAAAGATTGTCTGGTGCAGATGGGGATGCCAAAAAGCTATCTTGCTTTCAAATTTGGTGACTCTAGCTCAAAGTTAGAAGAATATGGTGGATGGTAGGCTGGTGGAGGTATGGGGGGGGTCGTTGCATCAACAATTTAGCTGAAGATCTGTGTATGATGTCAATTGCTATCCTCATACCAAATTTGGTGACTCTAGCTCAAAAATAGTAAAATTTGGTGGAAGGGGGCTGTGGTTAGTAAGGGGGGGCGTGGCATCCAAACTTTTGCTGCAGATCTATTTATGATATCAATAGCTATCCTCAAACCGAATTTGGTGACTCTAGGTCAAAGTTAGTAGAATATGGTAGAAGGGGGGCTGGGTGCTGGGGGCTGGTATGGGAGGGCGTGGTATCCACACTTTTGCTGCAGATCTGTTTATGATGTTAATTGCTATCCTTATACCAAATTTGGTGACTCTAGCTCAAAAATAGTAAAATTTGGTGGAAGGGGGCTGGGGTTGGTAAGGGGGGGCGTGGCATCCAAACTTTTGCTGCAGATCTATTTATGATGTCAATAGCTATCCTCAAACCGAATTTGGTGACTCTAGGTCAAAATTAGTAGAATATGGTAGAAGGGGGGCTGGATGCTGGGGGCTGGTATGGGTATCCACACTTTTGCTGCAGATCTGTTTATGATGTTAATTGCTCTCCTCATACCAAATTTGGTGACTCTAGATCAAAGTTAGTAGAATATTGGGGAAGGGGGGCTGGGGGCGGTATGGGTGGGGGGCGCCATCCACTTTTTTTGGGTTTCTTCATCACCTATTTTGGCACCAAATTTGGCGGCTCTAGCTCAAAAAATGTGGAAAATATAGGCGTTTTTGATTTCAAAATGCAGGGGGCTCGGGAAGGGGGAGGGGCGTGGCTCCGAAACTTTCATGCAGATTTTTGGGGATTGTTATTAGCTATCTTCTTACCAAATTTGGTGACTCTAGCCTTAGCGCTTTGGAAAATACACGCATTCCCGGTTTTAGTGAAGCATTGGGGCGGTTTGGGGGGCTAGGGCAGTATGGATTGGCGTGGCATCAAAAACTTTGATGCAGTTTTTGGGGGGTCGTTATCAGTTGTCTACCTACCAAATTTTGTGACTCTAGCTCAAACACTATGGAAGATACACGCACTACCGTTTTTAGCGAAGTGTTGGGGTGGTTGAGGGCGGCTAGGGCAGTATATATAGGCGTGGCATCAAAAGTTTTTATGAATTTGGTTGGGGATCGTCAACACCTATCTTGGAGCTAAATTTGATGGCTCTCGCTCAAAAACTGTAAAAGATATGGGCATTTTTGGTGTTAAACTGCGAGGAGGCTGGGGGTGGAATGGGTGGGCGTGGCTCCAAAATTGTTGATGCAGTTTTTTGGGGGTTGTTAGTAGCTATTTTCTCCCCAAATTTTTTAGTTCTAGCTGTAAGGCGGCGTTTACAATGTCAGCGTGAGATTGGATTAAAGCTTTTACCAACCTGAGACGTACGCTGGTAGTTTACAATGTCAGCGTGAAAGTATGTTCGAATTTTCGAAATCAGCAGTTAGCCGTCTATGAGCTGTGAACAGCTGATGATTGTTTCATTTTTGTGGCAAAAATTTTTAAAGTGAAGCAGAATTGATAAATAATAAAAAATGAGAAGACGACAACAACAAAAAATTTTAGTAGCTCATCATACAATGATGATGCAAGCAGATGTTGCTACTGCTGCTGAACTTGAAGAGGAGCAGCCGCAGGGAAGTGCTCGACGGTGTTGGGCGCGAGAGCATTTGATGCAGCGAGATAGGCTCGGGCATGGGCAGCTGATTCGAACACAGCTGACACACGTGAAATGGCGCGAAAATTAAACGATTTGCTTTTTTTACATAACATGGATTTTATTGTTATATATTCGTTAATATGTACTAAATAAATATTAAAAAGTGAATTCTATTAACATTTACCTCTGTATTGAGTAAAATTGAGGTAAAAACATTGGAGCTAACGAAGATGCGACACCTATTGACAGCCATTTTGAGTAAAATAGAGGTTTAGAGCTTTGGTGCTTTCAAGCACATGTTGCTAATTTCGAAAATGCGACACCTATTGACAGCTTTTAAAACTCCATTTTCGAATTGCTTTTTGCTGAGATGCATATGAGACCGGTTACAGATTGCAAATGAGGGAGACAAACTTATGTGAAAAATAGGTGTGTCAGACTGAAACAAAACATTTTCCAATCTCACGCTGACATTGTAAACCCCGCTTAACCGCGTTAATTAATTTTTTGAATAAATAGCCATGTATCCTTGCTTTAAGTGTAATGAAGGTGTTGCATCAGCTGATTTGCTAATAAATCATTTGAAAAATTATCACTTTATATCTAAGAAAAGCCCTATAAAATGTAAAGTTAGTAACTGCAATCAGATGTTTTCTAAAATGTAAATTTTTAAAAAGCATTTACTTAATATGCATCAAAACGACTCTGTCATAAAACAGCATCAAAACGACGCTGAAACAAAACAGCAAAACTTTTACAATACGAAAAAGGCATTCCCCCTATGTATGATAACACAAAATTTAAAAATATACCTGTTGAAGATATTACTTGTTTAAAACATGAACAAATAAATTATAGAACCATGATTCTTGCCGATTGTGTTATACGATAACTGCAACTCCATACTCACTCTCTGTATGTTACTTAACATTATAATGCTTATAGTTTCAAGTCCAAGTTTTTGCATACGACCAGCAGTCTTGTAACGAAGTCACTCCGCATACGAAGTGAAGCTTCCACTCCACATCAACGAATACAATAAAACATAAACCACAGAACCACTACACACAACCACCACTACAATCGCGTTATTTACTTTTGGATCCTCCGCCACAAACATTGGTCCTTCGAGCCGGATTCAATAAGGGCTCGAGCGGTATACGTAGCTCCCCGATGGCATACGTTAATGACCGCTGTGCCGAGTAGGACGCTCTGTTCGTTGGCAGCAAAATACCTTTGGACATTTGCTGCTTGTTGTATGGTAGTGGACTGTATAGCAGAATTTGCGTTGGAACGAGGGATAGTGGACTGTATACTGGAGTTGGAACTGGCGGAACTGCCTTGAGCTGTGTCACCTCGATGTAGTAACGTGTTGTGGCGACCCTTGCACGTAAAACAATTGTGCGCACTACAACACTCTCGTAATTGGTGACCTCGTGCGAAACAGTTCAGGCAGAGCTTCTTCTGCTTAATATACGCTGCCCGATCACTAACAGGCATCTGAAGGAAACGTGGGCACAGTCGGACTGGATGGTTTTCTTTAGAACATAAGTCACAAGTCTTGCTCTTCGGATTTATACCATAATTCCATTAGGTTGCATCCGTCATTAACAGCAAGTCGCGGATGTAGGTGATTCCACTACAAATCCAACTCATCCACATCCTGTTTTAACAGGGGTTTCGTTTTTTTTTTCCATGCACTTGATGACCAGCTGCTGTTTTACCCAAATTGGCACTGTTTAAACCAAGTATCGATAGGAAATTTCATACTATCGACTATGTAAAAGTGCTGTTCAGTGCTCTGTTATGTTAAATTCTAACATCGAAAACCGACCAACTGGGAAATGCAACCGACCAACGGGGAAATTTGAACAAGATTCTCATTGTGCATAGGGGAATCTTATACAAACGGAAGCAACATTCCCGAGTTCTAATTACATACTTGCATTCGGCTTGTAGTGGAATGGGGGTATTACTTGCGCTTCGAATGAATTTACCCTCCTCGGGCCTTGGGTATTATGGAAATTTGAATTAGAAGTGGAAGAGTTTTGTGAAGTGGAAGTGGGCTTCACATCTTCAATCGCTTCGAGAGTTCGGTAGCGTTCATTGAGGAATGCACTTAAATCTTGCCACGCTGGAATTTCGCATTTTTCGGATACTGACTGCTCCCATAGGGAAAGCGTGAGTTTGGGTAGCCTTGACGAGCACAGAAAAACTAGAACGCAATCTGCAAAAGGGAAGTGGAAATTCCCGAATGTTCTAGAGCGGTCAAACATCGTTGGATGGTGCTGTAAAGATTCTTGATGGAAGCACCTGATTCGCTTGTAACCGTGGACAGTTTAAAAAGAATCTTCAGCTGACTGGTAACCAGCAGCCTCTTATTCTCGAAGCGCTCATAGAGTGCTGCCCAAGCAGACGCGAAACCGTCATTCGTGAGTGGAAACTTCGCGATGACTTCGTTGGCTGCCCCAGCAGTTTTCGAATTTAAGTGATACAATTTTTCAACCGGGGTCAACCTAGGATTGTTGACATATATTGCCGTAAAAAGGTCCCGGAACGTGGGCCAACGCAGGTAGTCTCCCTGGAACACCTCTGTGTCACACGGAGGGAGGCGACAGCCCCCGGAGAAGGGCAGAGAAGTGGGTATTTCAACCCTTTCGGATGCGGACGCGCTCTTTATCGCCCCTTTCAGGCGTGAAAGACACCTTTCATAAACGGAGTAGCAGAGATCGTACTTGGCCTCCATGGCAGTCATATCATCACTGCTACCATCTGGTCTGAGTTCGTCGGAATACTTGGCGTATCCCAGAATGCTTGCAGACGATCGCGGCGAATTTCATACGTGGAAATGGTGTCTTCTTCGGAAGCGGGAAGGATAATGCGGGCTTCAAACTGGATCAGTTTGTCGGTTACGGAAATGTTATTGGCTAAGGCCATTTTTTTTTTATTCTTCGCGATGGGACTTGTCTTTAGCGGACTACGATTCGGAAATTTTGACTTTGAATCTTTTTTCGAAAGTGCGCTGGGAAATTGCGATGACGTCGCTTCTGGTGACGACGATGGAGTTTTCTTCACGCGTACGATGGGATTCGACTTCTTGTCAATTTGTGAAGGTGTCCTGATTGGAATACGAGAAGCTTGCGACTTAGATGGAGCGGACGAAGTGGAATGACGACGCTCAGGTTGGGAAAGTGTAAAATTTGGCGCAGGGTTTAATTTTTTATCGGTCTCTTTTGACCCTGTGGACATACTACGCTTTTAAAATTATATTGAAATCGTTATATTGTGCGCAACAATATGAGAACGCACAACGGAAGTGAGAAAGCTAGTAATAAGTATTTAAAAAAAACGAAACACAATATGCGAATTATAATTTTATATTAATTTAATAGCTCGGAAAGAGTTGTTTTTTTTTTATTTTTTTTTTATAGATTTGTTTTATACTTTATTTATTTTGTTGTATGTATTTTTTTTTTTTTTTTTATAATGTGTTCTTAAGTACTTTTTTTCTCAGTGTATTTTTACTAAAATAATATAAATGCTTTTATTGAATTTGGCTACAAAAACAACTTGGATGCAGATGACACGCAGACGCTAAGGATGCGCTGCTGGTGGAATCTTTTCAACTTTCTTTTCTTTTCTTTCAACCCACCAGGTTGCTGTGCTTTAGCACCAAAGCAATACACCTAGAAGCGACATCGGACCTCACTACTGAGAAATTTCTGGCGGCCTTCTCCCGATTTGTAGCGCGGCGTGGGTGCCCACAACAAATGTACTCGGACAACGGAAAAACGTTCGTCGGGGCGGAGATGACACTATCCCGTGATGCTTTGGATGCTATAAGGGCTGGTGTCATTTCAAAACACGCCCATCAGAACCTCTCCTGGCATTTCAACCCACCAGGCGCTCCACATATGGGAGGTCTATGGGAAGCTGGGGTCAAGAGCTTTAAAGCTCTCTTCTATAAAACCACATTCACGGTTAAGTACACATTCGAGGAGCTCTCGACCCTCCTGGCAAAAATTGAAGCCTGCCTCAATTCTAGGCCAATCTCGCCCATGTCCGAAGAGCCTACGGATTTTTTGGCCCTCACTCCAGGCCATTTCCTGATAGGGGGCCCTCTCATTTCTGTGTCCGAACCAGAAATCAACGATAAAGCCACTTCTATCCTGAATCGTTGGCAGCGTCTTAAGGCTCTCCACCAACAATTCTGTTTCCGTTGGAAGGAGCTCCATAAACGAACCAAGTGGCAATCACCCAAACGAAACTTGCAAGTCGGTGATATGGTCATCGTCAAGGAGGACAACTTGCCGACAAATGAATGGCGCCTGGGTCGAATAACGCTTACCTTTCCCGGCAGTGACGACAAAGTCCGCGTGGTAGATGTGCTCACCACTCGTGGCACCATCCGTCGACCCATCGCAAAGTTAATCCTTCTTGCGATGGAGGAGAATATTACTGAACCTTCGACATCCGAAAGCTCAACGCACAATTGATTTTTTTTTCCTTTCTCCTTCAAAAACAATTGTCCTGTGCCGTCCACATCACCTCCATGTTTGATGTCAATGTCATTTCGTTTAAACAACAAAACTTATATGATTCCTTTCATTCCACGAAATTTTCTTCCAGCGTCCAGATGCCGTCACGCAGACAAATGAAACACAACCGCCCAATCGGCACCAACTCATTTCGATGCAGGGTGTGCCGAGGAGTACATCCACTGAGGAAGTGCCACCGTTTCCTGCAGCTCGCGGCTGAAAAGCGCCTTCGGGCAGTACTTATCAATAAGTATTGACCAAACTGCTTGGCTCACCAGCACTCCGGGCAGTCCTGCCGCAGCGCTGGAACTTGCAAGGTCTGTCACAAGGACCACCACACCCTGCTGCACATCCCCGAAGCCCGAAAAAACATTCGCCCATCCACAAGGTGTGAGCGATCAGCTTCGCCTCGGGCTACCAGTTCCCCCCTCAACCGGTCTGCAAACCCTCGTCGCCACCCGTCGCCACCACATCCCGGGTGCATCCAAACATCGCTGACCTCCAAACTGCAGCATAATGCTGTGAGCGTCCTACCGACGGCCATGGTCAAGCTTGACACTGGGCTGAAGGTCTTTGATATCCGGGTAATGATCGACCCGTGCAGCACCACCAACCGTATCACCACGTCTTTGGCAACGGCTCTTGGGCTATCCGTCACCCGTGTTGGTAAGGGAGGTGTTTGCACGGTGCTTCTTCGATCAAGGATGTCCGATTTTAGCCGAGAGGTCTTAGTCCATGTGGACCCGGATTTTGGCATTCGTACGCCAATCAGGCCTATCGTCGCTGATGCTGAACATTTCAAGAGCATTGTGTTGGCTGAAGAGCGCTGGTACCACCCGTCAACGGTGTGTTTGGCTCTCGGAGCTGATGTGTATCCTCACATCATTCTCAATGGCATCCTCCCGAGCACAAACAAGTATCCAATGGCCCAGCACTCCGTATTTGGCTGGATTCTGTCCGGGACTTGCGGCCAATAAATCCTTTTGCAATACTGCAAGGGGGGGAGGATGTTTATGCCAGAATTCACATTCCGAAGGGGTAAAAAAAGTAATTTGCTCAGAA
>JAWNNU010001846.1:0-12972 GCA_035044585.1 Scaptomyza polygonia
AATTTATTTATTTATTTGTATGTTTGTTCCTAACGCTACAAGTTTAAGAACTTATAATTTAGTGCGCTAGTCATTACAATCTTATAATTTTTGTTGGCATTTTCCATAATTTTATAATTATTATTACTATTATAATTATTATTATTATCATTATTATTATTTTTATTATTATTATTATTATTTTTAAATTCTTACTCTGTAGTGTGCTTTTAACTTATTAGTAAATTGAGATGCGTTTCTAATGGTCTTTAATTGAGTTGGTAATTGGTTCCAAAGGCGAACAGCCCAGATGTAAAACTGCCTTTCAGAACAGGCAAGCTTTGTTCTTATACAAACTATATTACTGGTTCTTTGGGACGTGCTAAATCTAAGATTGACAAAAAGATACTCAGGCTGCTTGGTATATATAATTTTATGGATAAGAATTAAAATCTTATGGTTAATGAGATCAGTTAAATTTAAATCAAATAATTTATTTGCATGGCTGGTTATATGTTCGTTTCTTCTTAGATTAAATACATAGCGAACAATGTTGTTAAACGCCACCTTTAATTTATTTTGACTAGCTAAACTGCCTTTGCCAAAAATCTCAATACCATACATTAGTATGGGTGCAACAATTGCTTTTGCGATGGTAGTCTTAATGCTGACTGGCAAGAAACGTTGGGTTAAGGAAAGTTGCCTAAGGGCACCGTAGACTTTTCCAACAGTTTTATTTACATGATCCGTCCAAGAAAGTGTTTTGTTCAATATTACGCCTAAATTATCAGTTTTATCTACATAATTAATTTCAACTCCATCTATAATAAGCTTGTTTAAGTTACTTGTGCTCAAAAGCTTCTTATATATTAAGAGGCATTTAGATTTTGCTGGATTTAAGGCCAGCCCGTTTTCTCGTGCCCATTTACTAACAGATATTAAATCAGTATTACACATATTTATACATTCATTTAGTTGACATAATGGACGACTCACATACATTTGAACATCATCAGCATACATATGGACTTCACATCTAGACAAAACAGCGGGCAAATCATTTACATATATCGTAAAAAGTAGCGGCCCTAGTACCGATCCCTGCGGAACACCCCTAGCAACATGTCTATAGTTCGATTTGTTATCAGCTACAACAACAGCTTGCCTTCTGTTAGTGAGGTATGAACGTAATAGTTTTGTAGCTGTTGAGGAAAAATTGTACATCTTGTGCAACTTTGTCAAGAGTATCTCGTGGTTTACCGTGTCAAAAGCTTTACTAAAATCAAGAAGTGTCAGAAACGTTACTTCACTATTATCCATGTGTTTTCTTATATCTTCTATTATCTTTATAAGTGCTGTAGTACAGCTTCTGTTTGATCTAAACCCCGATTGTTTTTGGCTTAAGAGTAAATTTAGCTCAAGGAACTTTTTTATTTGTTGTGCAATTAGCTTCTCAAAAACTTTTGATAAGAAAGGCAGTATTGAGATTGGTCTGTATTCATGACCTCTCTTAGGGATTGGGATAACTTTAGCTACTTTCCACTGGTCGGGAAAAGTACTTGTTGTGATTGCCGTATTAATTATGTGCGTAATATAACTAATTATATGTGGTAATATGATTTTAAGAAACTTTGGATTAAGGTCATCCAATCCTATTGCACTAGATTTAATTAATGACATAGCTGACAACACCTCAAATGGACTGACACACATAAAATCAAAAACGTTACTACAATTATTGAACGACACAGAACTTAGATATGTATTACAGTTAGTCACAGGTACATTTAACTCAACAAATTTGTTATTTAACTCATTTACATCCACCTCACTATCCATCTCTACTTTCGCTCTTCCTATGCCCAATTTTTTTATGTTTTTCCATTTCTGTGCATTTGTTATTGCACTTTCAAACCCAACACTAAAACATGCACGCTTAGCATTATCAATCATTTTATGTACACTTTTCTACTACTTTTGAAAATATTATATAGGTTGTCAGTTTTATATCGTTTCCACTTGTCATAATCCTTATTTCTAATTTCTATTGCGCGCTTAATATCACAGTTAAACCAAGATTTATTTGCCGATTTAACAATTTTGGTCCGCACTAGTATAAACTTGTCGTATAAGACTCGAATATTACTTTGCAATTTACCTAATTGTATATCAACGCTGGGTATTGAGTAAATGATATCCCAGTTGAGGTTGCTGCACTCCTCTTGTAACCCAAATAAATCAATATTTTTGAAATCTCTAAATTTTATACTCTGATTATTATATTTAAGTTTTAGATCGTATGTTAGAAAAATGATGTCATGCTTTGAAAATGCTGGTGCAGACATTTGGTCATATAGGAGTATGTTCTCTTGGTTTTGCACAAAAAATACGTCCAGTAGGGTAGTAGCAGTTCGGGTAAAGTGGGTTGGTGTTATTGAATTGACTAATTTTAAACCTATTGATTCCATTTCGTTCGTTAAGTGATGTTCTGTTAACATGTTACTATTTAAGTCACCAGTCAAGATTACATCAGTATACCTTAAAGTTAAATTAGATATTAATTCTAAAAGATTAGAGTAATCTATATTCCTATGTGGTCTATATATACAGCCAATAAGCAGTCTGCTGTCAGGATTTAAATTCATAATTTCAAGAAAAATAAATTCAATTGAACTGCCACTGGGATGTTTAGAAATAACTTTACAAGTCAGTTTCTTTGAGACAAAAATGGCAACTCCGCCAGCATGACCTAAACGATCTGAGCGAAACACATTAAAGCCTTCACATATAATTGACAGATCACTAAATTCAGGGACAAACCATGTTTCGGACACGCATACAACATCAACATTAGAATCAACGAACATATAACGAAACTCTTCTATCTTATTTGCCAAGCTTTGGTCATTTAAGTGACAAATCTTTAGACCGCTCTTTTGTTTACATAAGATCCGAACCATTGTTTGGCTGTTCACCCTGGAGTTGTTAACATGAAGTGAGAGTTTGTCTACACAAAAATGACTTCAACTATCTTAGAGCTTAAAATTAAAGAGCACACATAAATACTAAAGATTACATTTAAGAGAATACAATAATAATGAACAGCATGTAAAAAGGTTGCAGGTGCTAGACTAGAATTAGGACCGAAAAAGATTATCTGGGGCTCGGTCGTGGTCGCACTCATTTACTTCTCTTTGCACGCTTATCTGAGAGAGCTTTTGCAAGCTCGTCATGCAGATAACTTCGCCGCTTTCGATCGTCTTAATGTGCACAAGCGCGCGCCGACAGAAAACAGCAGCAACTTGTTTTTGCTTTTTTAATTTCATTGCTGCTTTGAACACATCGTAGTTCTCTCGTCAACTGTTCATTTAGGTAAACTGGCACTGCTGTGCACGTGTCGAAGCCTAGCAATTGCAGGTTTAGTTGCGTTTTTGTGGTTCGCCGGTAATTTGCAGCAGCGCGCAGTATGCTGACCTTATCATTATAGTTTTCAAAAGTTAATATAATTATGGGGTCAGCAACTGAATTAGCAGGCCTGGACTGCCGTAATCGTTTGACCTCTCTCAGACTCGGTGCGGGCGCGACTCCAAGTGAGAAACAAAGCGTGTTAAAAATAGTTTTAAGCTGCTCACCCTCTGCATACGGTACTCCATGCAGTCTCAGGTCATTCGCCACGCTTGCACTCGCCTGTGCAGTCAATTTTGCCTCAAGCTGCGACACTCGTGCCTCCAAAGACTTAACATCCACAGACTCCAGTTCAAGCTTCTGAACTCGCAGTACAAATCCCTCCAAAACTGCGTTCATGCTATCCAGCCGCTCGTGGAGCACATGTAAAATGCGTTCCTCAGTCTCACCCATCTTAGCAGTGATAATTTTTGCCTGCTCCTCAAAGCGCTCATTTATGAGCTTGGTGAAAGCTGCTGAATCCTTAAGCATGCTGGACTTTAGGTCTGCTGTTGAGTTTTCGCGTTGTCGCTTTGCGATCGGTGCCATTTGAGTGTTTTTTTTTATTTTTTTTTGTTTGAGTTTGAGTCAGTATTTTTTTGTTGTTGTTTGTTTGTGCTGTGACACTCTCTCTCTTTTCTTTTGTTGGGTGTTTGCTTGATTAGCTTCTTCCCACTCAAAACTTATAAAATTTGATTTTGTTTGTTAATAGTTGGCGCGTTTATTTATATATTTTTCGGTTTGCGTTTTTGGTTAGTTTTTTTGCATAAATTATATATATGTTTTTGTTTAGTATTTTGCTGCACTTTTGCGCTATGAATTAATTAATTAAGTGGAGCTCAGTGAGAAACACGACTGTTTGCGACAAAACGTAATTACAAAACGTCAATGGTTGTATCTAATTGCCTACATTTCTAGCATAATTATGACATGATTGGCAGCTTTAAAATGTCTTAGCCTGCACTTTGTATATATGTTTCTTAGAATTTCAGGAATTAATAAAATGAAGCATATAGTAATACTTCTTTGATCAAGTATTGTCACACTTGGATCAACTACACAAATTCTTGGAGAAAGAATAAAAATACTTTTTTTTATGAACTTACGTTTTAAGAACTCAAAAGCTTAAATCGAGTTCAATCAGTACTAGAATCAAGATTGGAAGAACTAAATTCAAGTTTAAAGAGAACTTACATCAAGAACAAACGAACTTAAGAAACCATACTTGAATCAAGTACGACATTCTCTTTCTATTATCTTTATTTTTATTTGCCTTGTTTTTATATTCAATATTATTATTGTTCTCTTGCTGAAGTCTCCTCAAAAGAAAACAGACCCTTGTAATATGCACCATTTTATTACGGTGGTGACATTTCAGATTAGTATTTCTTTTAATTTTATTTTTAAAATTATTTTTATTTTTGTAATTGTATTTTGAAATTATTTGATTTCCATTTTAATTTCTGACTGCTTGTAAGACTTTAAGATTAGTGTCTTTGCTAGCACTTTTAAATTTAATTTAATAATCTAAAAGTTTATTCTTGATAAAGGCTAACGATAAACTTTCTTTTGATAAAGTTTCTACTGCTGTAATAATTCCATCATAGGAAGAAGGAAATCTTAAGAGCAGATGTGACACCTTGTCCATCTCCTCAATGTTTGCCCCCGCAGAAATAAAATCACTAAAAAAATTGTCAAAAATAATAATAATAATTGCTTTCTGATTGAAAGCTGTGAAGCTTAACTCTTCCGTTCGTATATGCTATCTAACTTAGCAAAAATTTCATTTGCTTTGCACCCTGTGGTAACAAAACTAAGAAGAGAATCATCTAAATATTCGATAATAACACTTTTTGCAACTTTTTCGGCTTTCTTCCACTGGTCTGAAGCATCTTTTCAATAACTTTTATAGTATCACTTTCGGCTAAGAACTCCTTAGCCCTAAATTTCCATATGGAATCATTTTTTCTATCAAATTCTTATTGCCTTCTCCATTATTTTATTTTTTATATTTATATACATTAATCATATAAGGATGTCACTCCGCTGGATTTTTAAGCTTCGATCGAGAAAAGTTTGTAGTTTTTTAAGCACAAGTACAGTTTTAGCACGCACACAGAGACGAATTTTTTAAGAAGCGTCACTTTTATTGTTTTATTTAATTTTCACGTATAATATTAAATGTTTATCAATTATCTTATAATCGGTGACTGGACCCATAACTTGTCAATGATTACCATTTCGAACAATAATAAAAACAAAACGATTTATATATATATTAAAGTTTTGTATTGAATACTGCTTCTTTTCAATGTGCTACGGCAGTGTGCATTTTTATGAGAAACGAGAATGATTAGAAATCATACAATAGTTTTCTTTATATGTATTCAAAATATCAATAAAAAGAGACCTGATTACAATGGGGTGCGGATACGGCAGGGGTGTGCGCTGCCTCAAAGATTGTCTGATGCAGATAGGGATGCCAAAAAGCTATCTTCCTTCCAAATTCGATGAATGGTGGGAGGGGGACAGCGGGCGGTATGGGGCGTGGCCTCCAAAGTTTTTTTTGCAGATCGTTGTGGGATGTCAATTGCTATCCTCCTCTCAAATTTGGTGACTGTAGCTCAGAGTTTGTAAAAGGTGTGGGAAGGTATGCTGTGGGTGGTAATGGGTGGGGGGGGGGGGGGGGCGAGGCATCCAAATTTTTGCTGAAGATCTGTGTATGGTGTCAATTTCTATCCTCCTAACAAATTTGGTGACTCTAGCTCAGAGTTAGTAAAATATGATGGAGAGGGGCTCAGGTTGGAATGCAGAGGGGTGGCGTGGCATCCAAGTTTTTGCTGCAGATCTATGTATGATGTCAATTGCTATCCTCCTACCAAATTTGGTGTTTCTAGCTCAAAGTTTGTGGAATGTGTGTGAAGGAGGGCTGGGAGTCTCTTTAATTTTTCTTGAAGTGTGTGCATTTTCATACATTTCACATACATGATTTAAGATCGGTGGTTTCAAGCTCTATGAAATGCACCGTTATGGCTAGGTAACTTTCATTACTGAGGGGCATCAAGCCATCTGTGAAAAGGCACACAGCAGTTGCCCCAAAAATTTCATCCTTTATTCTGCCCACCTATGCTGCGGGTAGATTTGGTACAAGTCCGTTGGTTACAGTTTTTAAAATTATTGTATGATTATTAAATTATTTTATATTAAACTTTTTGTGTTAGCGCGAGCACAAAATCAACGGCAATGAATCAACACATTGAAATTAAGGAAAAGCAAAACAACCTCTGCGAACATTGGAACTGATGTGCAGAAGAGAAGTACACCTGAGCTAAAGAAAATAAAAGAGCAAATAAGAACAACTGAGCTAAGGGAACCAAAGTGTAATGAGCAATATAATAATAAGATTGAGCAAAAATGAGCAATGAGTACTGAGCATTTCTCACTTGTTCAGTTAAGTGAGCAGCTCATTTTTGCTCAATCACTCATGAGAAACCCAAATCTACAGCACTATTTTTACAAATTATTTAGATTTAAGTGTGTATTTTCGAAAAACTATTTGTCAAAATGACAACTGAAAGGCTTAAAGCCTGACTTGAAAGCTATTTTTAATCAAAAAAATCTTTAAGTTAAATAATGATATATTATGTGATCAATTTCAGTACAACGAGTTAAAGAAAAACACTATAATAAAAATATGGTATTACCCGTAAAGTAAACAAGCCACGAATTAAAGTTGCCATTTGGATAATATTCTGTAAGACACAGTAAAAATTAAGAATGAAACATTTTTTTTAAATAAGTCCATCAATATTTTTTTTAGAGTTTTATTTTTATACTCGTTAACGAAGGTAAGGAGTATATTGGGTTTGTGCAATGATCGCAACTTTTTTCCACACCATCAAAAATTTTTGAGCCACGCCCACCCTTTCCGCCCCCAAAAAAACCCCTCAGCTTAAAATCAGAAACGACCATATCTTCCACAGTTTTTGAGCTAGAGCCACCAATTTGGTGTCAAGGTGATGACAACCACCAAAACAAATTCATAAAAACTTTGGATGCCTCCATACTGCCGTAGCCGCCCTAAACCATCTCAACGCTTCGCTAAAAACAGTAATGCGTGTATCTTAGACAGTATTTGCTCTAGAGTCGCCAAATTTGGTAGGAAGATAACTGTAAATGACCCCCAAAAAATTCATCAAAGTTTTGGAGCCCCGCATGCCCCCTCGTTCCACAGGCTCACCGCAGTTTGAAAAACAGAAATGCTTATATCTTCCACAGCTTTTGAGCTAGAGCCACCAAGTTTGGTGCCAAGATAGGTGATGAAAAACCAAAAAAAAATTGACGCCACCCCCACTCCTGCCGCCCCCAATTAGCCAAACATGGTAAAAATACCATTTGATGACCCCAAGATATGTTATCTAAACTCCCAGAATATAAGTTTGGTGTAGTTTTACATATGTTTAGCAAATTTTATTCAAATCGGAAAACTAAATCATATAGCTACCATAGGAAACATCAACTATTTTGTTTTTTATTATATTTCAGTTAAATCTCTTCCCCCATTCAATCCCCAAACTATAGACCTACTATAATAATATCTTATCAAAAAATCATAAATTAAACAAGCATATTGTAAAGCAATTTATTAAATTGATATTTCCACAGCCATCAACGAATCAATATAATTATAATAAAAATTTATAATGTTTCTTCTAGTAAGTTGAACACAGATTCAAGTAGCGTTGATTTATTCTTCTTTCCATGTTTTCTTTGCCCAGTTATAAATGTGTTTGTTGTAATGCGTGACATTTTTCGGCTGTGATACAGTCTACATTTTTTTAATTCTTTATTATTCGACTCGGCAGCTTCCTCCGAAAGCTCTCCGATTAATACGAGTGCATGTTCAATCACAGAAGAACCATGAACTAACACCTTATGGACTGTAGCTGGCAAATAGTACCATGGATACTCCTTTATCAATTCCTTAGCAGTATCGATGGCATACTTATTCATTAAATTTGTCCAAGTTTATTTTGTACCCCGAGGAAATGGCTTGAAGTATAGTGGCACAAATATGGATAAAGTTTTCATTAAGCCCTGTAATTTCAGAAGCCAATTTGGGATTTGAGAAAAATTTTCTAGCCACATTTCCATCGTTGGACGATCCTCTACCTCCGTCTCTGGGCTTGTCCACTATTATTCCCGAAACGCCGCTTGAATTTTATGCTTTCGGTCTAAAACTTTTAATTTTTGCTCCGGACCTTTAGCTTGCCACATTTTGATAACGGACTTATAGGTAAGATGTAGAAAGTATTCGAAGAAACGTATTTTCGCATGCAGTGGGATAAACCGAATTCGAAACGTTCTCTTTTCACGTCTTTCTTTAAACATATATCCAAGTTATTCATCTCTTTTGGAATTGCTCCACATATAAAACATTTTGAAGAGGATGACTCACTTGAAGCGTTGCATACTTTTCCGTCTACCATAGTCAGTTGTAAACTATGCTCAACAATTATCTTTTTATTATAAATCAAAAATTCTGTCGGCTTGAGTTGATGTATTTTATCCCTTAAGTATTTTTCCTCTTGGGTTGACAGTTCAGTTATCTCTTTTTTGAACTGAAAACGAACTGGCCTGCAGTAACGTGTTGATGAAGGCCGCGGATTCTTCCAAATTATTGAATGGTTACTTTTTGAAATTGGTTGGAGAGGTAAGTATGATGTGACAAATAGGCTCTTGTCCTCTGAATCGTAACTTGAAAATCTTTGATTGTACTCACTATGGCCCGTACTTTCATCAAAACCCCACTTTCCAATTAACATTAGGTTTTCAATAGATTCATCCATGATTGAATTTACTACATCTTCTTGAAGCTCCAATATGCTTGATGCTGTATTATCCAGTAAACTTTGCAACTCAATTTCAGCTTGAGATTCATCTACTGATATATTTTTAGGGTATCTCTTTTTTTTAGCATTTAATATGGTTTGGTAGCTTGGAAATAAGTCAAAAGATATTTTGCTATTAACGAAATTCCTTATAAGCAAATATAATATAAGCAACTTTTGGACATGGCGATCTCCATTATTAGGGAAATTACTTCAGTGGGATCTGCTTGCATTGACGGCTGTTGCTGATTTTCATTGCGCAAAGCAGAAACAGCGGACTCATCAATTTCAATCATCTGAGCTATACGACGTCGCTTTGTTCTAGATGAAGACTGCGCAAAATCAACCTTTCGACGACCACGATGAGCACTTTCCGCTATTTGCTGAGATGAATTTTTGGTGGTCTTAAGGACAATTGACTCCATTACATTTAGTCAATCATATTGATTTTGTACAATTGACGATTTTTTCCGATCATACCGAGTCCAAAATGCAGCAATTCGTTTACATATGTAGCCAATCGATTAACAAAGTTCGTTGAGTTCGAAATTGTAGCCGTTGTTGAAACAGAAGCGAATTGAATCTGCTACTCTCATTAGATTACGTTGTTAGTTGTAAGCTAGTTAAGAGAAATTGAAATATGTAGCATGTACTCTTAATTGTAATCATCTCGCAAGCCGATCGGCAATCTGCCGACGGCGAATTGGTGTTGCGTGGAGTCGCCTGTGCACAGTGGACGGAAAGCCCGATTTTTTGGCATAAAGTCTAATCCTGAAGGTAGAGAGTTGAAACTTCGTACAGTTCTTAGTAATAGTGTGTATAGTAACTGTTTAAAATTTGAAACAGATCGGACCACGCCCACTCATGCCGCCCCTATAAGGGAAAGTTGTGAAATAGTCATTTTTTGATGTAAAGCTCTTTGATTTCATTTTTAATGAACTGCTTCTCAAATTTATCACAATATATTATTTAAATTTATATTATTATAATATATTAACAAAACAGATCAAATATTTCAAATTTTTTAAATTATACATTCTTAAAAATCTTCAACATCTAATGAGTATGGAAACAAATTAAATTCTAAATCATCGTTGTCATCGCTGTCACCGCTTGGAGAATCGTTGTTGTTTTGATCACAATCAAATTTGGGTGCTTCTAAAAGCTCCACGACTGCCTTTGGTAATGCTTTCATTTTGTTTTGATGCGATCTCTTGTTTAAAAAAATGCTTGAAATAAGAGGATCCGATGAGTCGATAGATCTTTGGAAAACATCCGTTAAATTGTTTAGCCTGTTATTCTGACGAGCATGTGACCGCCTATCACGCTTGTACAATTTGTTTCGCGCTTCTGACGCGTTTTCACCTAGACATCCAACAGGCATAACAGATGTTTGAATTATTTGGGATCCATGAACTAAAATCTTATGTGCGGTAGGGGACATTGGAAACCATGAGTACTTATTTATGTAAAATGTGAAAGTTTCTTCGCAGAACTGTTGAAATTTCACACGATTAATCGGAAATTCACAGGAAATTGCAATTAAAATTATGTGGAACCTTTCTATAATAAATAACTCAATATCCAATACTGATGCCAGAAGGATTGGATTAGAAAATGCTTTTCTCGCAGTGTTTCCGTCATTCGTATTGCCAAAACCATTTTGTTTGGTCTGATCTACCAGTATTCCCATTTCAGCGCGAAGTCTCTTCTGTATATATTGTTTTTTACTCATCATTTCCAATTTGTCATTTTCACCTCTTATTTGCCATTTTTTTAAATTCATTCTGCAAGATAGTTTTAAAACAAACTCAAAGACTCGTGAAAGATCCATGCATGGAGTGGACTAATACCATACTGAAGAATTCCAGGCTTTTGCTTATATTTTAATGAGGATGGGTTGTAATACTCATAAAATCTTTCGGTTCAGCTCCACAAATTGGACATAATTGAGATGACTTTTTTGAAGTTAGAGTATTCAAGACCTTACCATCTATTAGTGTCATATACAATTCATAACTCACAGAGATTTTCTCATTTGCAATTGAATATTCAAGCTCTGACAAATTCTGTATTTGCGAGTTCAACTTTGTTTTTCCGAAAGAATGTGGTCATTTGTTTCCTTAACAAACTCGACTTTCAGGGGCCTACAAAATCATTCCGACTGAGGTGAGCTATTTATCCAAATATTTTCCCCTAAGTTTCCCATCAACTTAAGGGTTATAATGCTTTTCACAAATAGAGCATGGTCATTGCATATGGGTTCCTCATTTTAAAATCGTTGTTTGTATAAGCTTTGTCCTGTTGATCCATAAAATTTATAGCTAGCCACTAGTTTGACTAGTTTGGTATTTGTATACCGCTTGATCACATCTTCTTGCATATTAAGAATACGGCTGAAAGTGTGGTTTCATAAATTTTGCAAAGAAACTTCAGCTTTGGTTTCTGTCACTGATATATCTTTGGGCCTGCATTCTAATTGGGCGTGCTGTACCTTTTCATAAGAAGGATAAATATCACAAAAATGTTTTTTTCCCATTTCTCGTATACTATGGTATTATACTGCTTTTTAGAAAAATAATTCTCCAGAAAAAATGCTAGAGCTTCATGTGGTGTAAGCGAAACTGGATCAGATGCAAATATTTTTTTTTTTATATAGCTGGGACTTTCTTCGTCTTGCATACATTTCCTGAGCACTATTGACGTATCCTTATCGTTGGATTTCTTTGCTGAAACCGCTGCCGCGTCTAGCAGAAGAGGTGCGGGATTATGTATTGGCAAATCGGCGGCAAATTTTCTCTTCAATCTTGAGCCTGCTTCTGAATACCCAAGATGGGGACGTCTCATTTTACTTTGAACATTTGTAGCATGACTTTGAGGACCCAGTTCAATTGATGATTCCAACGAAAGCCACTGTGAGTGCTTCATTTTAAAATAAGAAACATTTCGGGCACATTTTGGCAAATACTTTCGCACGTAATTGTGAAAACTTTTGGCTTTTTGATTAATTGTGGCTCTCGTGAATAGGTCATCATCATCCAATCCGACTTGACGGCAAATCCACTCAGATATTGCCTCTTCTGTCCTCTTGTTGCTCCATGATTCCAGCAACTGAAAATTGCTTAAGACAAAAGTAGCTGCAATGCATTCAACGTTCCGGAAAACGCGCAAATTTGCGCAATGATAGTTATTATTCTCTTAAACTGTATATTTTCATTCAAAACGAGACATACTTTGTGGCACAGATTGGCAGGGAACTAGTTCTACTCCACAATTCACGAACACTGGATTAAAGATTTCAACATAAATCGGTTTAACAACACAAGCAACCAATAACACATACTATACAATTTTTACTTGGGATTAATATTAAACATACCTTGCTCTTCATTATCCATATTAAATATAATTTAAAGTTAATTACTGTTCAAAATTACACAGCTTGAAACTTTTAAAAACTTTCGCACGAGGCAAATGTAAACAAAGCGCTGATATAATGTTTGACTTTGACGCCCTGTTACAACACCAGGGTCGCAACTCTAATTGTTTAATTTATCGATTAAGTGTTGTTGGAATATCTATTTTCAATATATAAAATCAAAATCACAATAGCTTTTCACGACTTTTTGAACTCTATGCCAAAAAATCGGGCTTTCCG